>NXFB01000283.1:85766-100028 GCA_002525835.2 Ipomoea batatas | reverse complement strand
CTTCTCACACACCAAATCAGACTCAGCTCAGAATACAAAGAAAGGTTCCAGAATACAAGATCGGATCACAATACACCAACATTCCATCCAACAGAGGTCGAATAACATGGAAATCCAACTAATCAAATAATCATAACGACACTAGGCAAGGATCAAGACACAAATCCAAGGATCCAATAGACACGATCAATAATAGGCTAATAATCAATGAATTTCAGGATTTCCAAATCACCAAATAATAACATATAGAGTGAGTGTAAAAAAAGATTTTGATGGACATAGTGGTTACCTTTGAAGCGTATTTAATTCCAAAAGCGTGACAATTCAAAGCAACGTCAATCCTAAGCTCGGTTCATAACCACGAATCTGAAGAATCAATATAATTCTAACACCGTCACTAACTATAACAACAAGGATATTGATATTCCTAGTTGGTCCATAATAACCTATAATCCATGCTCAAGGCTAACATAACATATCCAATAATACCAATCTAACCTAAGCCATAATTCTATAACTAACACTAAAACTTTAAGCTTAATGAGAAACATACTATTACCTTAACCAAGCTGCTTTATCCAAGATTCGAACCTGAGCCATCCATCCCAATACTCACGGCCTAAACCACTACGCCACAGCGTCACTTGGTGTTATGCTCTGTAACCTCCGAATTAGTATTCTTGTCGCAAGTCCTCGGTCTTCACGAGCGGAGAGGAGAGTTCCGCCCGGGAGCTCCGCGAACGTCGAAGGGCTGAAGGCACGGAACGAGCTCACGGATCCGTCATCACCGTCGTCCGCCACCGGTAGGTCTACGCCGTCATCCGAGGCCTCCAGAAGGCAGGGAGAAGGTCACGCCGAACACCGCCGTCGAGGCTCCCTTCGTTGAACCTATTAATGCGTCGGGGAAGGGAGAGCTTGCTCTCACTGTTGTTTCGCGCACAGAGGACGGGAGAGGAGCTGGTGTCGATTCCTGCTGCTGCTGCATCGCGCTCGCCGGAATGCGTGACCGCCACCGTCGTCGTTCATGGCTGCTACTTGGTGCTTGCCGGCTGGGATCGGGCTGAAGGTTGCTGCTGTCCACGCCGGAGTTCGCTCGCCGCCGCTGCTCTGCCTCACCGCCACTGACGAAGGAGAAGGGAGGAGCCACCACCGTCACTTGCTATCACCATTGGCCGAACGGAAGGGGGGTGTCGGAGGGGAGGCGTCCGTCAAAATGCTCCGCCGGCTTCGAACGTCGCAGCTCTGTTCTGCCGTTGCTGATGCCGGAGTTTGGGAAGGTAAGTCCTTTTTGCCGCACTCTTGCATGGCCGATCATCGCCATTGTGATCTCCATTGTTGTCGTTGATGCACAGCCGAGATAGAAGAGAGAGAGAGAGAGAGATATGGGAGAGGGAGGCAGAAAAGTTGGCTGCTGATGACTAAACTTAGGTTACCCTATTTGGAAGTTTCCTTTTTGGGCTAGGTTTCCTCTTTGGGTTTAGCTAGACATTGGATCATTGAATTGGGTTGGATCATTAACCATGGTCTATAACATATATATATATATAATCATAACTATGGGTTTAGAGTAGTTGGGTCAAAACTATAACTTATAATATATACATGATCATAACTATGGACTTATAATATAGTCCTTAGGAAATATAATTCTTGTGGGCTCAATAGTATTATTTATGTAGGAAATGTGTATACAATTATAGAAATATTTGGCCGTAGCTTACTATTAGTAATCATATTAATAAAATATATATACAAGAGTATATAATCCAAGTCCATAGGGAAATAATTATACTTATAGTTTATTTAAATACTTACTTAATAAGAAAATAACCCCCTTATAATATTCAAAATAGTAGTAGGAATTTTCGGGGTGTTACAAAAATCCATAATCTTTAGTGGTGCATCTTAATGATCTTTTTCTAAATGATCACTTCCACTGGTCTTCAGCAAAATTAATGATATACACACTCATAATTGATTTGACCAACTAATAAATGAAGATAGAATTCCCCACCATTAGTTGGGCATACTAAATTAAAGTCCAACTAAATAATGAAGACGTAATTCACACCATAGTTGAACATACTAAAAAAACAAAATGCACCTTCCCCAAAATCAAGTTAGAATTTGACTCAAAAGATACATTTTAGTCATGGAATCCAAAAGAAATATATCATAACACGTAACTTACTATAGTTAGTCCAAAAAAACTAAGCTTTCGTGGATTAATTAATAAAAGTGGTTAAATTTTAGGACGTAACTGAATACATGTTTTACCAACGCAAACCATGAAACTTAGAATTTATAATTGAACTAGATTTATAAATTCAACGAAATTGTGATAAAATTATTATCTCATGGGTTGAGAGATTTTTTGACATAAAACTTGCTTGTGGGCTAAAGTTTTAATTCTATTAAATCTAATTAAGAAACCCTTTATGGTAATATTTCATATCAATTATCAAATAGCCAGAAGAACCTAATGACATAAAACTTGCATGTGGGCTAAAGTCTTACTCAATTAGATCCAACTGATAATTTTTATTTATGATGAAACAATTTATCAAATGAGTTGAAGAATCAAGTGACATAAAACTTGTATGTGGGATAAAGTTTTAATTCAATAAGATTCATTACAACCATTATGATTTAAAAAAAAAAAAAAACTTAAAGAAATCAAGTTCCTTTTCCTTAACCCCGTGGGCCGTGGACAATTCAAGAAATATGATCCAAAGTTTACATCATAAAATTAAACTTCATGATAGATTTGGAAATTATTTACAAATAAATAAATAAATTGATTTATTTCTATCATCATTGATAAAACTACTAAACTACATTCGGATACATAATTGCATGTGGGCTAAATTATGATCGTAGTCCAGTATTTCATCCTAATTAATTATACAAATATAACGAAATTGCATGTGGGCTAAATTTCATCATATTATATACAAATTATCACAACATATATGGCTAAAACTTTATGTGATCAAGATAAACCGCTTAATATATAATTTTAACTGATTAAGGATGATGTGACTACTCCCCAACCAAATTAAAAATTATAAGATCACTAGACATAAATCCTTGCGTAATCTTTATGTGATCAAAATAAAGATATATATAATTTAATCTGATTAAGGATGTTGTGGCTACTCCTCAACCAAATTAAAAAGTATAATACCATAATTTAATAATCTTAGGGAATTAAATATGATGTGGCTATTCCTTAATTAACCAAGATTGAAAATTTAAGAGACTTCAGTAAATTAAAGATGCTATAGCTATTCTTTAATGAACCGAAATCAAATCACATTGAAAGAAATACTTAAAATTTTGACAAATTATACCAAATCATGATGGGAAATTTCAAATGTATATACCCCAGGAAAGTTGGTAAAACAAACCTCACTAAAGACCAACTCCTTAAAGAGACTAGTGGCCCAAGATGTTCTTAAGTCATGGTCATAAAACTAGTATGCCTCTCTGGTTCATATGCATAATGTATAACTGTTTGGGGTATAAACAGAACTGTAGGGTATAATTCAAAACTGAATAGTTCACCTATAAATAAAGCTTAAAAAAAGTGAACTAAATCAACGGTTCAAATGTGCTTAAATTTAGCACTACCGTAACTAAAGTTTATGCATAAGTCCAGCTTAATTAGGAACTAATATAATTCCATTCTAAATTTATGCATTACTAAAGGCATAATAAAATTGCATAACAAAATTTTATGCGTTGGACAAATTAATATGCATAAAATTAGGGATTTTAACTCATATAATCTAAATAAATTGCATATATAACTTAAAGACAATTTTAATATGAGCTTTCAAAGTATAAACTTAATATTCAAACACTAATGAGCTCAAACCAAAAGAGACCCACATTTTTAAATAATAAAGTAATTAATATATACTTTGAAAATTTCAAATTGTAAGCCCATTACAAAATGTTTTAATGCATCACACTAAACTTATGAGAAATCGACCGAATTTATAAATTCTAAGAATATCTATCAAAATGTATATATTGTCATTTGTAAATTAAAATCTCAAAAATTCAAATTGCATAATTAAACTTAATATTATGCACTTAATGTGATTGAATGCATAAAACTATCTAAAGAGTATGAACCAACCAAAGAGCATGAATTTACACCAAATATTCATTATTCATACTTAACCAAATATGGGCAAAAGAAACTAAAATCATAATTCAAAAACTTAATGAATTATGGAATAAATGGTAATAGTCAATTGCCTAGCAAATATGTTTTTCCGAAATTACTAAATTGATTCAAAATCACTCTCCAAAACTCAATTAATAATATTATTATCATTAATGGCAAAATTGCAAATAATCTAAAAAAAACAATAAATAGCCATAATAATATTATCACATTAAATAGGAGACTAAATATGGAAAAATAATAGTTAAAACCGCTAGCTATAGAAACATTTTCGGATATAATTTTTAAAACTTAATAAAATTTGAAGTCCGAAAAATGCCAAGAAAATGATAATGTCCATAATATTTTCTTAATTGGAACACAGTCACATGAACTTAATTGGAAACAATTCATGATACATAATTGAATACCATATTAATATTAATGGTATAAGCCATTAATTAAAATATTTAATGGTAATAAGCAACATTATAATCACCATTAACATTTAACAATGAAAACCAAACTATGGTAATACACCTTCTTAATGTTTCCATATTTGTAAAGATAAGATATGTGACTAGTCCAAACTAACGATTAATTGTAACTGTAGCACTAATTACCAATAACAATAAAGGATAATTAATGCCATACCTTAATGATGCAAACCGCATCTTCTCATTGCATTAGCAACGATGACGATCCACAAGAGAAGAAAAACTTCATATATCTCCCCATTTTAATTCATCGTTGGTGTCAATAACTTCAATGTAGCGTCCAATGGTACGTAAAAAAATTTATTGGTAAGACTTAATTACCAACATTAATAGTCATGTAATAAAACGAAGTGGAATGGGTAATCTTACCAATGTACCAAATATGGCAAATTACCATGAAGCAATAATTATTATGAAAGGTAATAGATGAGATTAGCTCCTAAACTTAATAACACTAATTAATAATGCCAATTAATAATAACTAAAACAAAGGCAAAACTATAATTAAGGGATGTCATACACTAATCTCAATTTACCACATAATAATTAACATGACTACTATAATACTTAGGGAGGTTGAATTTAAGGTAATAACTAATTTACCATTATACAGACAATATACCAACTATATTGCTTTAAAATTAAAGAATTAATATTATTATTAAGGCCCTAAAAACTATTGATAAATTAAAAAAAATAATTAACTTAAACATAGTTATAATTTTTAATGGCCAAAATAACAATTAAATTCTTAAATCCTTAATGCATCAAAATAGACCAAATAATTATAGCACTTATATTCTCAAATTAGACCTATGATTCTTAATGGTCCAAGTGAGCTATAACACAGATGAAAAATTGTTTAATACTGAAATAGATCCAAACTTAATATTATTACCATCAATGAATACCATTAACAAAATATGGTATATAGTAATAATTAAAACATAAAAAACATGTTATAAATCTAAAAGAGATATAATTATTATTAAAATATCAATCAATAACAATAGGGTCCATGCTTTAATGACCCCAAATAGGTCCAAATTAGCTTGTTCAAAATAGGTTTTAAAGTCCCAAGTCAAATATAGGACTAAAATATGCTCAAATTAAATGAGAAATCAAACAAGCTGCCTTAACAGGCCATAATGCTCTAAATTGGCCTAAGGATCCAAAGTTGAATGATATATACTACGAGTTAATAATATGCTAAATTCAAACTTAATGCATGCTTTAATGAATGTATAATTGAAACAATAAAATAAATATTTGACAAATATACATAGCACGCTTGAATTTGCATATTAATATATTATTAACCCATATATCCTTAAATAAATTGCAATACTTTAGGCAATTTCATATACACCTCAATATTAAATTCAAATTCAAATAATAAATTAAATACTTAATATTTGCCTAAAGTTGAATGATAATTTAATAATAAATTATGAGGAATTAACTTGAATAGAGCTGTCGAAACGGGTCGGCGGGCCCCGACCCGCCAAAGCCCGCTTTATGGCGGGGGCTGGCTAAAAAGCCCGCCAAAATACGGGCCTAAGGGAGGTTGGCCCGCCCCGCCCCGCCTTAAGCCCGCTGGTCTTGGCGGGGGCCCGCCAAATTTTAAAAATTTTAAATTTAAATAAAAATTAATATAAAATGGTAATAAGTGTATACTAAAATAATTTGAATAGTTTAAATATATATAGTAATGTATTTGTACTTTTTAAACCCAATAATAAATAATTAACAGTTTATTAGTTTATATTTTTTTTTATCTAAGAGTTTAGTTTATAATATTTTTTGATCTAACAGTTTAGTTTGTATTAACATTAGTTTACTGGCGATTAACTATTTAACTATAATTAGCTTAGTTTATTAGTTTATATTTTTTTTTATCAACAGTTTAGTTTATATATATAATATTAGTTTACTGTAATTAGCTAACATTAGATATTAGTTTATAGTATACTAATGCTAACTTTATATATATATATACATATATATGTGTGCGCGCGCGCGCGCGTACGTACGTACGTACATACGTACATACATACACACACACACATATATACACACACACATACATACATACACACATACATACATATACATATATATATATATATATATGTATGTATATATATATTGCACACATTAATATTAGTAATATAATTAAGTTGACAAGACATTTAATGTTATAAATTTACTACTATAGTCTATAGCATTTATTTTAATAAAATTTTTATTATTCATTTTGCGGGCCCCGCCAAGCCCGCGGGTTAGGCGGGGGCGGGCTAAAAAGCCCGCCAAAATACGGGCTCAGAATATAATAGCCCGCCCCGCCATTTTTGTGGGGCGGGGTGGGCTAAACCCGTTTTGACGGCTCTAAACTTGAACAATTAAACTAGAAGAAGTCTAAACATAATGATGGAAATCTGAATCAGGCCTAAATAAACCAAAACAGGCCCAAGATTTTTTTTAATAGTAGACCAGGTCTGACCCATAGACCAAAGCCGTCCCAGGAGTTGTTATGCCGTGGACCCAGGTCCACCTTGCAAGGTGGACCTGGGTCTACATTCATAATTTCTAAACTCTACATTCACACATTACAAGATTATATGTTTAGTAACTATATTACCATTGTTATGCATTCACACATTCAAAACTCTATATTCACAAGTCCTATACTCCACATTCACAACTTGAGAACTCCACATTCACACATTACAGGGCTACAAGTTGCTAGAACTTCTTAACTCTATTACAGATTCACACATGCATAATTCTACATTCACGATTTCTATACTCCATATTCATAATTTGAAATCTCCACATTCACACATTTCTGGGCAATTCTACATTCACACAATCATAAATCTACATTCACGATTTCTATACTCTACATTCACACTTTGAAGCCTCTACATTCACACATTTTTGAACAACTCTATATTCAGCAATATTGATAAGTGCAAAAGATGCTACACTTATAGGGTCGTCCTCGGGTCACATTGCACGTACTTGCTAGCTTTTGTGATTGATTTGGGGCGTAATTGCGTTAAAATGCGTGTTAGTGCCATTGGACCCTAGTCCACACGTGTTTGACCGTTTTATAGGTAAAACGTTGTGCAAAAAGGTGGAAAAGGCATGGATTTCAAAGACTAAATCACGAGCGGAATTTGAAGCAAAGGAAAGGCTCGGACGCGCCCTGGACGCGCGTCCGCCCAGGCGTCCACGTCCCATACCAGCGAGGTTCGAAGCAGCCCCTTGCGGACGCCTGGTGGACGCAACCCGGACGCCCCGCGTCCGAAAAACAGCTCTCTGAAGTTTGAGATGTCTGCTTTGGACGCGGCAAGGACGCGGACCGGACGCCCTCGTCCGAAAAAAACCTCTCTGAAGTTCATGAGCTCCGCTTAGGACGCACAGCGGACGCGGGTCGGACACTCGCGTCCGATTTTCACCTCGCAGAAGTTCGACGCAGCGCAGCAGAAATCCCGCTGGACGCGCGTACCTTGGACGCGCGTCCAGTCGGGCGTCCACAGCGTAACAATTTAGCGGTTTGGCGCGATTTAAATACAGATTGGGGCATTTTTGCAGGGGATCCTTCACATTTCAATTTTAGATCAGTTTAGAATATTTCTCTCTCTAGGATTAGCCTAGAGAGATCTCCCCCAATTCACTCCACATTGCAATTCTTAGGTTTAGATTAGAATTAGAGAGGAATTCCATTGTTGCAAGATTGTGATCAACATTCAAGTTCAAATTCAAGTTCAAGTTCAAGTTCAAAGTTCAAATTCTTTCTTCAATTCCTAGCTAAGTTTTCCTTTTAATTTCTTGTCATTACTTTTACCTTTTGCTATTTCAATTTCAAGTATGATTAGATAGATCTTTATGGATTTGGATTGAGCAATGTTGTATGGATATTCTTGAGTTTTGAATTGATTAATTAGGTTTTGCAATTGCTTTGATTATGAGTTTGATTGTGTGAATGGTGATCTTCTTTGACTCTTGTATAGGGGTGATCAGCCTATATCAGAGGTGTTTGGAGAAGGAGTCTCACTTACGAGAGTAGGGATACTCCTTAGCCTAGCCTAGCACTTTTCATTCCCACCTTTGAGAAAAGGGGAATTGGAAGGCAAATAGTACACCATGTGTTCGATAATTTGCCTCACCTAGCTTAGTTGCCATGAGAATGGGACTATGGACTAGATGATAGGCCAATGACCACGAGAATGGCGTTGGCATAGTTGTCTTGCCTCATTTTGATTATCTAAGTGTTGCTAGCCTAGTATCTTAGGAAATCAAGGATACCTATATGAGTTGCAAGGTCCAAATCCTCCTTTCCAATTAATTGTTTCCTTTGTTTGTTCCTTATTTTTCATTATGTTTCATGCACCTTTCTTACCTATGTTTGGGTTAGCTTTCAAACACTAAACACTCTTGTGCTTAATCTCCTTACCGCTCGAATTCCCTCCTTGCCATCCTTTGAGAACGTTACTCGGAAATCTTTCCGTTTTACCACTTATCCCTTTCCATCCACCGCTAAAATACACTCTTAAAATGGCGTCGTTGCTGGGGATGGCATCGGTTTTTGAGTAGTAAGTGCCTTTGGATTAACATGAGCAAGTGTTCAAGTTAGAGAGTCTACCCACTCCCCCCTTTTACTTTCTATTTTTTCACTTTACTTTGTTTATATATTAATCTTTTTGTCATTTCATTTGCTACTACTCTCACTTGCAACTACTTCTAGTTGCAAAACACTCTCTTGTCTTTGTGTTGATAGGTTGATCCTCTATAATGTATTCTCAAGCAAGATATCAACAAGAGGATTACTATGAAGATCAAGGAGGATATAGGCAACCAAGGGGAGGTTATAATGCTCAAGTTTCTAACCCCTATGGTTATAGAGATTATGAGGACTATGAACAACCTTACTCAAGGACATATGAGTCTTCACAAGAAGAATACCAACCAAGAAGGCAACCATCAAGACCTCAATATGATGATAGAGAATATGGTGATTACCACTACTCAAGAAGAGCCCCACCACTACCTCAAAGCTACGATTCAAAATCTTACCAATCTACCCACTATGACGAGGATGATGACTACCCTCAACAAAGAAGATTCTCTAATTCTCAATCCTACGACTCTTACCCATCCCAATCTTACTCTCCACAATCGTACACTCAAAACACACCTCCACCCAAAAAGTAATCTATTATCGAACACATGTATGACCATTGGTTGAAACCCAAGCCAAGAGACCCAAATGACCGCTTCAAGACCATTGAGGAACACATGCTTGAAGACATGAATCGACAAGTGATTTGTTATGCTTGTAAAGGGCCTCACTATAGGTATCAATGCCAAAAGTACCCATATTGCAAGAAATGTAAGACTAACTTCCCATGTGAATGTAGGTACAAGCACTATAGGGACGAAATTGATCAAGAGTGCAACCACTATGAGAATGAGGAGTACATGATGCAACCATATGAGGAGGAAAACATGGAAGACATGAAGAACAAGATGATGGCAAGGATAGAAGAATAATTAAAGCAAGAAATGACCAATATTAGGGAAGGGTGGAAGCAAGAATATGAGAATGTTGAGGAAAAGGAGAGTGATGGTGATGTGGAGATAGTGTGGGAAGAGGAAAAGTCATGTGGTGACACTATTGAGCTTGCATGTGGTAAGACACTTGACCCTATTAGTGTTAGCACTACTCTTGGTGATAAAATTTCTAAATCTTGGGTCGACATGTGTGATGAGAATAATGATTGTGATGATATTGGTGTGCCTATTCATTTTGATAATGCTAATATTGATTGTGTTGATGATGGGATTGAAAACGTGGTAGATATGACTAGTGAAAATAATGGCATAAATGAAGATGTTGATAGTGAGGTCAATTTTTTCAACCCTTATGACTTTAGTGATAGTGATTCATTTGACTCCTCCGATGATGATGATGAAAATTGTTTTGATACTTGTGAAAACAATTCTCTCGTTCCTTTAGACGATAATGATGGTCTTGAGTCTTTTACTTTCGATGAATCTTTGTCAAATGAGCTTGCTAATGATTTGCATGAGATATGTTGTGATGATGATATGAATGGTGATGCTAGCTTGAGTGATTTGAATGATATTAAGTTTGTGAATTTCTTTGACGATTGTCTTGATGATGCTGTATATATTCATGAGTTGATTGGTGAAGATAATGAGGAAATGGGTGGCGATCTACGGGATGTTTTGTCAAGTAAGGAAGAATAAGGGGTTGAAAAAGAAAATGTAAAAGATGAGGTTGAGGGCAAGAAAAAGACAAGTGATGAGAGTGTTAGGGAGGAAGTTGAAGAGAAAGTAAGAAATGATGAAAAGGAGTTTGGTGAAAAGAAGAAAAATGAAAAAAGAGGAAAGTTGGAAGATAATAGCATACTCATGGACATGGATAGTTGTCAACTTTGGGAAGAGAGTATACTATGTATAGAGTTAAAGGAGTTTATCAATGCCCGGCACTTGAGGGCGTATTGTGAAGAACGAGTGGATGGGGCAAAAGGACTTGTCCCCGTCCAAGTATGTTGGAAGGAAGGCTTGAAATTGACGTCGGGCTACGGACGTTAAACGGAGCGCTTCTCGGGAGGCAACCCGAGGTTAATTCAGACTTTTTACATGCTTTATTTTTCATTTCTTACCTTTAGATTTAGTGTGTTTTTGCAGGACCAAGGGGCGAAACTAAAAAAGTACGGGAGAAGAACAAGAAAAAAATCAAATTTGGCAAAGAAACAGGGCCTGGACGCCAGGCTGGACACGAGTCCAGCCCGTGTCCAGCGTCCCAAGTCCGAAAGTGTAGAGACCTCTCTGATGGACGCTCTGGCGGACGCACGCGTCCGGGCCGCGTCCATCAGAGGGCGAACCAAGATCAGAGAGCCGAAAATCGGACGCGCGGCGGACGCACGCGTCCACCCCGCGTCCGGGACAGCAGCAAGACAGAAGCAGATTCGCGTCTGCTGGACGCAAGGCCGGACGCGCGTCCGGCCAGCGTCCGACCAGCGTCTAGCCGTTCGGCCAAGACAGATTGGACGCGGGGCGGACGCCCGCGTCCACCCCGCGTCCGGCAACATGCTGCAGCAGAAGTCTGCTGGACGCGAGGCTGGACGCGCGTCCAGCCCGCGTCCAGCGGTTCGCGGACATTACGACTCGGACGCGATTTTTGGTTTAAAGTCAGATTTCTTCTTCTTGTTCTTCACCTTTGCAGACGCCATTCACTCCCAAATACTCCAAAGTAAGTTCTTCAAAGTTCCATTCAAGCGTAAGGCCAAAAATCAAAATTTTCTTCTACACAAAGCCATTTAACAAGCAAAAGCAAGGTAAGTTTCATCTTCTTCATCTCTTTTTCAAGTTTCACCATTGTTGTAGAACTCAAATTGGGATTTCTTGCTTTTACCATTGCATTGCTAATTTGTTGTTAGAAATTGATTCTCTAAGTTGAATAGAACATTCTAGTATGAATTAATTGCATTTTGAATGGTTAGAACATGAATGTGATTCTTGAAAAAAGCTTGAAACCCTACTCTAATGGTGGAAAATTTTGATTTTTGCAAATTGAAAATAATTGATGAAATTGGTGATTGTTACTTACACTTACATGCTAAATGATGAGTTGCATGGAACCAATTTGTGGATTATGTCACTACATTGTGCTAAATTGAAAATTGTGGATTACTAGTTTCATGAATTTGGGGATTTTTGAATTGTGATATGAAATTGTTGATACATGATGGAATTAGCATTGTATTTTGATGAATAATGGATATGGAATTATTTTGTTGATATATGATGAAAGAATTGACTACATTGTGTCTATTTGAGATTGAAAATTGTTTAAAGTTTGAAAATTGGGGAATTTTTACATTGAGCTAGGAATGTTGGATGCATGATTAAATAGAAGCTATATGTTTAGTACATGCTACTTTCTTTTAAGTTCCCTTATGAAAGGCACGTGTAGTATTGCTAGGCTTAAATGATGACATTCTCTTTTATCTAGCAAACTTTAAATTGTTTGAAAAAGTCTTAGCTTGTTGAATATTGTTTGAGTTGCTATGTTGTGTTTTGCCTCTATATTATCTTCAATCAAGCATTGAGCCTAGCGTTTTAATCTAGAATGGTTTTGATTTTCTTGAAAATTTTAAACTTGATTGATTGAGCTTAGAATGCTTTAATTTTTCCTAAGTGCTTAAATGATCACATGAATGCCTAAAATTGATTACAATGTGGCTTATGAGTTTAATTGTTTTGATAGATGCCTCCAAAGACAAGGTACAAGGAAATGGCCAAAAAGAGCCGGCATGATGTAGGGGGCTTGAGTAGCGAGGCAGCCGCAGCACCACGCGAACGCGTAGCGCCAGGGGACCGAGCAATGGGGCACTTGAGTTATCTCCAACGTGCTAGAGTGGAAGAGCTAGCAGAAAAGAAAGTCTCGGGTGGCTTCTACTTTGACTTCCCATTGCTGGATTCGTATGGATGTCGAGAGGAGGTTGAGAGGATGACAGCGCAGCCATTTTGGGATCACCTCTTCAGCTGGAGGGATGACACCTATGTACTGGTGGTATATGAGTTCATAGCTACCTTCTCAGCAACCGATGAAAGCCACCATTCCATCCCTTCAGTAAAATTCACGGTGTTCGGGCAAGAGCACCACCTGTCCGTAGATCAGTTGGGGACATATCTTGGGTTCTACACTCAAAATCATATGAATGAGGAAGACTACCGCAACTTGCCCAATGACTTCGATTCTGATACTACAGTGGAGGCATACTGGCACAGGATCACTGGTGGCAATGCGGGGATATTCATCGGCGCAAAGCCCAACACCAAAAAGATCCCCAACCCGGTACTGAAAGCCCTAAAGCTTCTTCTTGGCTTAACTTTCGGAGGACGCCACAAGAACCTCCACAAGGTGTACCGGCATGACTTGTTCCGCTTGTGGAGTTTGGAGATGAACCAACCAATTCAAATGGCTTGCATGGTAAAGCAGTGGCCCCGAACCCAAGCAAAGGATAAGTGTACCTACATGTGGATTGGCCCGATAGTCACACGACTATGCGAGGCCCTGGGTTATCATAGGCAGCTGCGCCGGGAGAAGAGGAAAACAAGCATGTCACCATTAGGCCTGGAGCAACTCAATCGGAGCTACATTCCAAAGATTGATGACGTGCCTATGCAGGACCAGGAGGAACAGCAGCAGCCAGCACCAGTGGTAGGAGGAGGACAGGACGTGCCCCCCGAGTATATGGACTACCCGACAGTACATGATTGGGCCTCCATGAGGGCATTCCGGATCCATATGCACACCCAGACGATGGAGACATTCAACCGCCGTATGGATCTCCAGGAGGAGAGGCAGAACCAGCAGTTTGAGGCAATTATGAGGCAAAATGAAGCGTTTGCTAGGCAGGAGGAGAGGCAGAACCAACAGTTTGAGGCCATAGAGCAACTTAGACTGTGGATGGAGCAGAGGTTCCCACTGTAACACCCCGTATTTTCCTACTACTATTTTAGAAATAAATGAGGGGTTATTTTCTT
>NXFB01000283.1:49123-60865 GCA_002525835.2 Ipomoea batatas | reverse complement strand
GGCCATTAGAACTCAAAGCAAACAGACATTCTGGGAAGGGAAATAAGCCATAAGCAGAACCCAACACCTGCCCTCAAATAAAATAAACACCAGAAATTACTCAAACCCAGAAATTCATCTTTGAGCATTGTTCTTGCATATCCTAAACCACACAGATAAATAAATAAAAATCTTCAGATCCATATTAATGCAAACCGATGGATTGCATCCCGCAATTTATGAACCAGCGTAGCCTTAGCAATTGTTCCTGATCTTCAGGCATCAAATTGAACTGCAACGCACTTGCAAAGAATTGGAACCGTAAGCTGTTCAATGTTGCGAAGTTCGGACTACCGTCGCCGCCCACCCTAGGCTCGTGGTCGCTGAGTATGGAGTACCGACTCCGATGGAGAATTTTTTTCAAATTTGAAAATTGGAACATAGTTTAGTAAACGCATTTCCTGTTTTTCATTTTCAAATCTGAAAAATTTCTTGAAAATTTCCTGTTAGTAAACGCCCCCCACTTCTTAAACTCTGATTTCCAAACGCATGAAAATGGAAATATGCTCCGCTGGTTTTGAAGGTAAGTCGGTGAAGATAGTCAACACGTTTCCAAATCTTCACTAGTGTAGGCTCTGGCCCATCAATGACTTCATTAGTAGTAGAAACCTACACTAATCTAATTTGCCACAGTATAGCCAATTATATAATAAGGGTTTACAATCATAAACACTAACAAGCTCCCCTTTGGCTATTTAAAAGACTATCAAAGCATGGCAAACTAACTGGCTAACCGTAGAATACTCATAATGAGCATTTTTTAACATTAAAAAATACCCAAGTCTACAGACAAAAAGTTTAAACCAGTACAAACCATAGATATAAATAAAAGAAGTCAGATCAAAGCACAACTATTAAATGTTCAACAATCATAAATCGTCAAATGCTCTTCCTCAAAGAATGCTTCTCACTTTTTTGGCAGAATAATAGACAAAGAAAACCAATACTGCAGGAGTAAATCATCCACTCTTCAATATAAGAGGCTGGTTCAGCATCCGCAAGACTTAAACGAAAAAAAAAAACAATGGCCAATTCAGTACGAGCAGCAATATACTGGTCACCCAATGTTTTTTGGTTTATAGACTACCTTAGTGTAGTGCTTTCAATGCTCTTATTCATTTGCGCAAGCCAAGACAAAAGTGGAACAAAAGAGTAACAAGTTTCACTTTTCACTCATCTTGACCACTGTTCGGTAATTGGACCACATCTCTGCCTAGGCATGTCTAAACAAAGTGATTCTTGCTCCATTGAAAAGAATAATCGTAGCGCTACAACTTTAGTGAAGATCACAAAGTCTAGATCCAACATTAATGGGGTCAAAATGGGCCTGAAAGTTGAAGATGCGCTGCAGAGTCTGTTGATATCCGGGAATTGTGCATTGTTTTATGCACGGGCAGTTGCACGCCTATGCAGGCATCCTAGATCGCTATATAAACATGTTTTCTCCATTTTCTACAAAGCTTTTGGATGGATGACATAACGTATATTGGTGAGTGGATGGTAATGGAAATGGAATAGATGAGTGTAAACGGAGATACACTCCCCGAGTGTCGTTCTCACAAGGATAACAACTTGGAGTTAAGTAGAGTGCTTGACAATCATATGGCGTGTATTATCAGGAGTTGACTAGTAACAAAGAATGGCAACGAAAAGCATTAGAGCATTAAATGGAAAGACAACAAGCATGAAAATACAAAACAACAAGAAATCAACTAAAGCGGGGAGTTGGATTGAAACAATAGATCTTATGCATGTATTAGGCTACAGTGGACTTGATCGATGTAATGCAAATTATGGCTAACTTTTGGGAGCCATTATGCATACACTAGGCCATTCCGTACCTAGACTCGATCACACCTCAATGTGACTAAGGCATTTTGTCAAACACATTGCCTACGCCTCC
The DNA here is from genome assembly GCA_002525835.2 of Ipomoea batatas. NCBI lineage: Eukaryota > Viridiplantae > Streptophyta > Magnoliopsida > Solanales > Convolvulaceae > Ipomoea > Ipomoea batatas. Next base: position 58,923 of record NXFB01000283.1, on the reverse strand, counting down.
TCCCAGGCTTTGTCCTCTCGGATCGAAGGACAGCGAATGCAAATATGTAAGACTCCGTGAGATTCCAATCTCTTGCCAATTCCACTCTCTCATACCCCCCACTCATCCTGACCGTCAATGAGGAATGGATCAACACACAACATCATTCACAATAATAGCATTCAAGACATAATTGCAAACATCTCATCTATACAACATTGAAAGATCAAGCATGCATAATCTCTAGTTCATCAAACCTAACTCCGAGGTATTATAGTCACTCATTATGAAGTTAAAGCACAATTGTAAGAAATCAAGTCTAGCAATTATAGAAAATGAAATGGAAAAATAAGATATGAAATTACAAGATGAATGAAGAGTGATTACCAAACATGAGTCCACAATTGCAATCATCAATTACACTTTGGAAGAAAGATCTCCACAATCAAGGAGAGTTTTCAATTCTCCTATACTCTAGATCTCTTCTTACACTAGGAATTGTAGAATAGAAAGTGACTAGTTGAATCTAGGTCTAATCTAGAGAGAGAAAATATCAAAACTAAGCTAAGAACTTTGGAAATTGAAAAAATTTGAAGAATGATCTAAAATCCCGCCACCAAGCCTTTTTAAACTCCTAGAATTCCGATCCGTTCGGCGTATGCGTGGCATACGATCGTACACACCGGCGTACACACACCAAAATCATCTCGAGCGTTTGTCTTCTTCTGTCCTTGTCATGCTCCAAATTGCATTCAACTCACACTCATTTTTCCTGCAATAATATTCAATATTGGTCCCCAAAATATAATTTGTATGAAAATATATCAATTAAGCACACAATTCATACTAAAATGACTCAATTGGTGCAATTAAGATCACTTAAACACCCCATAAAAGTAGCACATTTTGGCACTTATCAATGGAATAAAACCCTAGCAATAGCTAAGGGCGAAAAGTAGCAGCCAAATAGTGGAAACCCTTTAGTTTTTAGCTAAGTTTTCATTCTTTTCTTCCATCTTTCACGTATTAGCTTTAATCTTTTTTATTCCTAGTTTAGACTATTTTTATCTTGAGCTTTCTTTACATTAATCTTGTGGATCGTAGTTTCATTATGGATTTATTATTCTTCTTTAATATTATGTTCGTGCTTATGGTTTATATCTTTGATGTTATTGTGTTATTTACTTATATAATGTCTGATAAGTAGTTGGTTTATGGGTTTGGATTAGGGATTAACCTCCTTTCTAAGTGTTAGCAAGCTTTGTAGATCTTATATAACGGGGGAAAGACCCAATTTCTAGGTTTCACTCCTGTGAAAAAAGTTGTGTTTGAATCTAGTTGGTTCTTGATACGCACAAGGATATGATTAACTTGTTTCTTTTGGAGAGTAAATAACACCAACGAGAATTAGGTGAGGAACTCAAGCCTCCTTCTTCACAATCTAATCTCACCTTCGAGAGAAGAGGGATTTGGGACCCAAGAATGCATTTGAGCGTAAGAGTTTGGGATTGGTAGCGTCACGAGAGTAGAACAATCCTTTGCTCTAGTTCTAAGATCAAGATCTAAGACTCTAACGCGCATTGTGGGTGACCTCTTGAAATATGTGTTTCTCCTCAATCTTATTGGATTGCTTGTGCACTTAGGAAGTGGTTATCCTTGGTCCATTCCCATGTTTAGAATCCTTATCATCAATCCTTTATTTAGTTATTTTATTCTTGTTATTAGTATGATTTTTTTAATCGAAAAGTGGGTTTATTGATGAATCAAACGAGTGGTAGCAAAGCCTCTAAAGTCATACAAATAGTATTAGTATGATTTATTCTGAGTTGATTGCTTGGATTCTCAATGATCCTATGTCTTGGTGTGTAGTGATTTGATTGTCATGCAAGGATGCGCCTAACTCCCATTTCCCAGCGGAACGACATTTTACCCGTAAGGCTGTAATACTTATCAATATTCTTCCGCTTCAATTTCAAAGTCTAAAGAAATATTTCCTATCAGTTGTGTCACCCTCATAGATATTGCCTTCATCAATGAGATTTTTTGTTTTTTAATTAGAAAAAGGATAGTCAAAGAATAAATTGGTAGGTAATAAAGTCTCCCCACTGTAGATGGAGAAGGGGAAAGAGGGAGAAAACCACTAAAGTTCATTATAGGTACAAATTAAAGTAGAACTCTAAACTGTTATATCATCTCAAAGGATTGTGGATGTGAGCAACAGCCTGGAAATTTTAAAATTATGAAAAAATATTTATACACAGTGATTATACGATGTTAAATCCTGGTAACTTCACATTTTTGCCAGCTGAAGAAACCCAAAATAACAGTAACATTGGGAACAAGGAATCAGTAAATTGTACCTCATTAAGTTTTGCTTCAAGCTCATCAAGTAATTCAATGCATTTCTTTGACGTTTCTGCTGCTTGCATAACCTTCTTCTTTTGGAAAAACATCTCCCTGGTATCTTCTCCTCCTTTCCAGATCAATCTTGCATTATTCGCTGAAGGAAAAACAACATGATGTCATGTGAGAAAGCATTCCACGTGGAATAGCCATGGGTCTAGTTTCCACTCCAGAATGCACATTTAAGCAGAGATAAAAGCTTTTCTTTTCAGAACAAATTCTATACAGAATTCATTTTAAAATCCTTTGGTTATTTCTCTAAAATTTACATAGAATAGTAATAAATAATTAACTAAAAATTAAAATTTTCATATGGGAATTGTCACAATATTGTTTGAATACGGATTGGTTGAGCATAGTGTCTTGTTGCCTCAGTATCATTGTTGTCTCTGTTGATGGTGATTCTAATAGGCACTCACTGTTAGTTATAGATTCTATCTCTGTTAATGGTGACTTCATATCCTTTTTCATGATTTGTAATATATTCCAAGTCTTTCATTTTTCAGAGAAGAATTAAGCAGGCCCTTTGAGTCAAGACGGTTACACTTCACTGAGAAAGCCTTTATAGAGAGATATGCATAGATCAAGAAGTATATCCTACCTCTTATGTTGATTGATCTAGAAGCTCTGAAACCATTTGGGTTAGATGAGACAATGGACCGTCTGGTAATAGTCCCGGAGTGGAGGCATCTGCTGTTTGATTTCAAGGAGGATATCCATATTGATAGGGTCCATGAAGTATTGACGACATTGAGGGTACAAAAATTCTTTAATGTCCCTAGTGCCCTAGCTATCTCTTTTAGACTTGGCTCCCAGACTCTGCACTTCACTATGGATGACCTCAGTCCTCAGCAGATTGCTAAATTTATTTCGATGCATTCCAAGGACATTCACCTAAGGCTAACTTTGAGAGACTCACTTATCTGCAAGATGAAAATTCATTTAAGGATGAAATTGTGGTAGCTCTAGGATACCCAAGTGCCTCTCAGGCTCCTCAGAGTGCAAAGACCAAGTTTACATAGCAGTACAAGATTGTTCAGTTTGTGCTTCCATGTTCTATATGTGGGAGAGATTCAGGCACTAAAGTCACTACAATGGATTATCTATGCTTCTATGGGATTATCAATGGAGTTCCTATTCACAAGATATTCAGGCAGTCACTACAATGGACTATCTATGCCTCTATGAGATTATCAAGGGAGTTCCTATTCACATGGGTCCTCTACTAGATTGAGACATTGAGTTGGAGCCTTGACTTTCTTACTACCCCGTTGTTGCTCAAGGGGAATGCGCAATGAGTACGCGAGATATGCCAGAGTTTGCTCGTTCCTCGTGACGTGGAGTCTTTTCGCTAAGGCGAAGCTAATGCTCTCATTCACTCTTCTCTTGAGTCTTGAGGTTTGCTCTTTTTACCTTATTCGATTTGCTTCTATGATTATTGGAAATGTACTCCTTCACTTAATTTCATTACTCTCATAGCCTCCTCCACGGCATTACCTTGCTCAACGAGTGGAAGGCCGCTTAAGGTAACTTGGAGGTGGCCAACAAGCGTTTGGCGGAGACAAGTAAGCTCTTGGAGGTGGCGAAGGTGTCACACTGCAAGATCATCGCCACATGGGAAGTTGAGAGGAAGAAGCATGCCGAGGAGCTTGTACGGGTCGTCTCCCTCAACAAAGGTTCGGACACTTTCAAACAAGATGCCAAGGTTAATGCTCAAGAGCATATGAGTGACTTGGTGACCTTGTGACTTGCTACCAAGGCGGGGTGATATCTACTATTTTGTACAATAATTCACCTCTTATTTGAGTTGTTTTTATGCTTATTTTTTTTATCCTAATGAAATTGAGAATTGTTTGTGTGTTATATTATCCCAAGAGTTGAATTATCCACAAGGAGAAGGAGCAGCAAAGGAAGAATTTTGGAGCAGTTTGGACAAGTTTTGGAAGAAAAGGAAAATTACCAAGAAAAAATAGGAAACAAGAATAAGAATTGGAAAAGAATTGGAAGTTGTCTCATGGGCCAAGGCCCATCTATCTCCTATATATTTTACATATTCTCTACATTTAAGGAGTCCTCTTACAGAGTTCACAACCCTAGTTAGTTTTAGTTTATTTTTTCCCTTCTCTTTATATTTCCCTAGCATAGTTTAGATTAGTTCTATATTAGATTATTTAATCTTAAGCTTGGAATCACAGATTGAAGTTGGATTTGTTCTTCTTTATCAGTAAAGTTTTCTCTTCCCTTTACATTTCTTGCAATATTTATGATGATTTATTATAGTTTTGCTTTGTTTACTTTGATGATGCATGAGTAGTTAGTTTTTGGGTTTGGATTAGGGTCCTATTGCTATTCTCGATGCTAGATTTGTGATTATTGCATAAAGGGATAATTTATTGATCTAGGGTTTTATGTTTGAATTGGATTATAATTTACTCTTATTGATAATTGATGCACAACTTTTATTGGTTTGTTTTGGAGAGGATTTCATCACAACGAAAGTTGGGTGAAATACTCAGCCTAACCAATTTCAACCCAATTTTTCCTACTATGAGAATAGGGTAATTTGGAGGCTTATAATGCTTTTGTGTTTAAGGTTATGATTGATGCATCACGAAAGTGGGCAATCCTAGCCTAATTCTTGTTATTGATTACGAAAGTAGATAACTTGAATTCTTGAGTGCATTGCCAATAAATCCCTTGGTTAGTTGTTTTTCCCTAATTTTGAGATTGTTAGAGCATCAAGTTTGCAATATCCCTAATCTGACCCATTCTTTTATCATATAGTTTTTCCCTTATTTTATTTGCATCTTTTATTTTTATTTTAATTCCTAAATCATACTTTCCTTGGATTCTAGTAAATTCCAATACTTTAGTGCCTAGGATTTAATAATTCACACAATACGTGCCATAGCCCCAATTCTCAGCGGAACGACATTTACACCCTCTTTTTACACTCACAACTATACTCATCACCGGGCAAGCGAAGATGGCGGAGGAGAACGTGATCATGTATGAGGTAGGGCAATACAAGATACAGCGAGACCTCTATGCGACCCTTCGCCGACAAGACAAGGGATTTGATCCCGTGTCATGGGGTTTGCCTGCTGAATTAGGTGACCCCGAGGCTCAAGGGCGGAGGTTGAGCGTCCAAGCAGAGGAGGGTCGGGTGGAGACTAATGCCGACGCGGGCCTCCCCCATGTATCTCCTTTGGCGACTACCTCTTCGCATGTTGGTGGCAACCTCCATGAGCATCCTGATGAAGTCCCAACTCCTCGCCTAGAAAACATCCACATCCTAGACGATAAACCTGACCTTGAGCAATAGGCCTAGGTGGTTTATGCAACACCCCACTGCCCGAATCTTAGATTAGGTTGTAGTTGACTACTTTTGCTTCGTTATGTATTCAAACAACCTTATTTTGTGTTGTCTCGATTTATGCCATCCTCGTTTCCTTGCTCAATTCTGTGAAATATTCTTCCTTGTGTCTTTATATTGCCACTTAGCTTCCTTTTTCATGCATACAAGATACGCATTGGCTAGGCTTGTGTTCAGTACAACTAATCAAGCAAACTTTGAGTTCAGTGGGTCGAGCTCAAGCGTGGCCTTTGCCACCTTTTGTGTGCTTCTTTTCTCGCCTTGGGGGAGCTCACGAACTAGCGGAGCTAGGAAGAGCTCAGTACGACTATGCCCACATCCTTAGCCTTGGCCATCTTCCTGGTATCTCCCTCCTTGTCTCTGCAGGTTCGTGGGTTGTTGAGGTCATTCGAATTTTGTTGTTATGGACTTGATTTTCTTTTTATGTGAGCTATTCATTTTTGGGCCAAGTTTTCTCTTTAGACCTCATACTACCCCTAGGGTATTCATTGTTTGGCGAAGGTCATGTGAGCTCTAGTGGTAAAGCTCTATCGTTCAGAGATAGGCAAGATCGAGCAACTTACCGCCCCTATGGTATTAGTCGTTTGGATAAGGTTATGTGACCTCAAGCTATAAGGCTCTTCCGTTTGGCGGTAGGCAAGGTCATGCCTTGTATCGCCCTTAGAACACTAGCCATTTGCCTAAGGTCATGCAACCTCAGACAGTATGGTTCTTCCGTTCGACGTTAGGTGAGGTTAGGCCTTATACCACCCCTATACTTAGCCTTATTTTCATAATCACTAGGTTAGAAGAGGCATTTAATCAAACACTTTGTGTGCCTCTTGTCTTCCACTCTCCCTTTTCTCAAAAGTGAGAGAGAAATGTGAATGGTGAGGGCTTACACACTCCCTACTCTCGTAGGTGAGTGTTCTTAACATAATTCTCTAGTGCAACCGGCCTAGTTGGCATAGAGTCCAAACATACATCCCAATTCAACAAACAAACATCCAACAAGCATTGTTCAACCCTAGATTTAAGAACTTTAGAGCTCAAGGGAAATTATGCAAGATCAATTGATTCAAATCCACAAAAATACCTAGCTACTCATATCTAGAATTGAAATCAAAGATGCAATTGAATTAACAAAGCAATCAAATCAACAATCAAATCAACAACTAAGAATTGAAATACAAGAATATATAGGAATTGAAACTTTACTTGAATTTGGAGTAGAATTCTTGAGTAAACTTGATCAATACAAACTTGAAGTGTAGATTGCTCTCTAAATCTAGCTAAGTAACATGAATTTCGATTGAAATATATTAATTGAGCTATGAATGTGAGAGATTTGAGAGCTAAAACCTAGAGAGAGAAATATTCTAAGATGATCTATGATTGACGTGTTGGGATCCCCTTTTCATTTGATTGTTTCATACTCTTTTGCATTCATTGTTTTGTTCTTAGCATGATTCACACACACAATTGTTTAGGTCTAGCTTTCAAACACTAGAAGCCCTTGTGCTTAGTCCACTTGCTTGCCAATTCCTTTGTGCCTTCCTAGAGAACGACACTCGGGGAATTCTCCTCGTTTTATCATTTCATTCCACATTCACTACCACTACAAAATTAAATTACACATTCATCAAATGGCGCCGTTGTCGGGGAAGGCATTGGTTTTGTGTGAGCAAATCCACTTTTGGATTGACATGAGTAGGCTCCTAAGTTAGAGAGAGTCTAGTCCACCGCTTTATTTTGCTTACTTTTTCATTACGTTTACTTGTTTTCCGTTACTTGATACTTCTAATTGAGCTTAACGTGTGAGCAACTACTTTTCGTTGCACAACCACTCTCTTGTTTTTGTTACTTGTAGCCCTTGAGCTTAATCCGCTTGCTTGTCAATTCCCTTACGCCTTCCTAGAGGACGACATCCCTTCACTCATCACTTCACTCCCATCCATCATACCATACACACGTTGAAAAGACACACTTATCAAATGGCGCAATTGAGACCATTCCCGCTCGAGGAGAATTGGGTATTGGAAGAGTCGTGAGAGTTGCGAGAATTGAACCTCGACCTCGTTGGAAGAGTCCCATGTCTTCCAGATTGTTCTCGTCTCCCTTTGCGTTGGTCCGCCTGAATTTGTTTCTAATATATCCATCATATATTATTAAAAGATCTTTTCTGACATGCATAACCAATCAACAAGTTACAACATGAATTTTGATTTTCAAGTGTTTCCAATGTGCCTATTACATAAACCCCATCCCCATCCGGGCATATCTCACCCACTAGTCGGACATGTGTGGATAGCAAATAATAACGTAACTATGTTGACTATCTAAAGGACACAATTAGGAATACCAACAAACATATAAATGCAAAGTGAATAAGCAATGTTGACAGAACTACGTACCATACATCCGTGGTTGTGTTGCAGACTTACATATAAAATTATAACTAAGCAATATATATAATATAGTGTTGATAAAATGAATTACTATAAACACATGCATTATACTTTAATTACTTCAACAATTTATGTTTGATAGATTACTGTACAGCTATAAGTCTCTTCCAAGCTAAGCCACAGGATGATACATACACACCTTTGGAGATCAGAAAAACCTAACCATGAAGGAGATCAGATGGCATGGCTTTGGACAACACTTGCTGTATTTGCAGCTGTGTCTCTCATTCATGGCCTTGTAAAGAAGATGAAAGCCAAGAAATTACCGCCAGGTCCAAGAAGGCTTCCCATTTTGGGACACCTTCACTTGATGATTGGTAAAAATAATCCCCATAGGTATTTGAACAAGCTAGCCAAACAGCACGGTCCTATCATGTATTTGCGATTCGGGTACGTCGACAATATTATCGTTTCATCTCCTCAGGCTGCAGAGCTCTTCCTCAAGACTCATGATCTTGTTTTTACAAACAGACCACCCAATGAGGCAGCTAAGTATATCTCTTATGATCAAAAGAATTTGAGCTTTAGCCACTACGGTCCTTATTGGCGCAACATGCGCAAATTGTGCTCATTAGAATTGCTTAGTAATCATAAGATCAATTCATTTCGAGCCGTGAGAAGAGAAGAATTGTGTTATCATATTGAGTCACTCAAGGAAGCGGCTCTCAATCATGTGGCTGTTGATTTGAGTGCTAAAGTTTCTGAATTAACTGCAGACATAAGTTGCAGGATGGTGTTTGGGAAGAAGTACGAGATTAAGGATATTGATGAGAGGGGTTTTAAAGCTGTGATTAATGAAGCTACACAGCTAGTATTTAAGCCAAATCTTGGGGATTATTTTCCTTATCTTGGAAAGCTTGACCTTCAAGGACTCACTGCACCAACCAAGGCCATTGCCAAAGTCTTTGATCAGTTCTTTGAGAAGATCCTTGATGACCATGAACACAGTGGAAGCAGTGGTCAGAAGGCAAAGGATTTTGTAGATATCATGTTGTCCATCATGAAGTCTGGAAAAAGCGAGTTTCAGTTCAATCGTGAACATATCAAATCTGTTTTGTTGGTAATTATACATTCATTTATCTATTTATTTTCAAGTAAGATAATTGTTATAACTTTTTCTCTTTTATTTGAAGTAATTATTAAAAAAAAAAGCATATACGTGTGTAGGATATGCTCGTGGCATCAATGGAATCTTCAGCAACAGTTATTGAATGGATAATGTCAGAATTATTGAGACACCCACAAATAATGAAGAATGTTCAGCAAGAATTAAAAAGCAAGGTAAGTCTGGATCGAATGGTGGAGGAATCAGATTTAGAAGGCTTGAACTATTTAGAAATGGTAATTAAAGAATCCTTTAGACTCCATCCTCCAGGACCATTACTTATCCCTCGCGCGGCAAGGGAGGATTGCATAGTTGACGATTTTCACATACCAAAGAAAGCACGAATTATTGTAAATGTTTGGGCAATTGGACATGATCCAAATGTGTGGGCTGATCCTGATAAATTCATCCCAGAGAGATTTGAAGGGAGCAATATAGACTATAGAGGGTGTAATTTTGAACTCATCCCTTTTGGCTCTGGTAGAAGAAG
>NXFB01000282.1:57867-73407 GCA_002525835.2 Ipomoea batatas | reverse complement strand
AAAAAAAAAAAAGGCAGCCTCCTGGAACACAAATTTCGCAATTCCATGACATATATTGTTCAGAGTGGTTTCTTAACCCTCCCATCTTCCTTTGTAATGTTCTTTCCTCTGATTTGATCGATCTAATGAAGTTACCTTTCTCAAAAAAAAAAAAAAAAAAAATTGAATGACCGAAATGTTGATGACCAAAATAAGTACTTAATTAAACTGTTATAAAAAATATTTACTGACAATTATGTAACGCATAAAGATGACTTGTTAATTAATGATACTTTGTTCCTAGTAAGTCAATAATAACGCATCTGTATTGTTATTGCAAATGTGCAATATACATACATGATACATATATATTTATATAGAGAGAGAAATTAGAAGATACAGACAATTAAAATAAAAAATAAAAAAAACGACGAAGAAAAATATGATGGATTATAAGCATATTATTGTGGGGTTTGTATTTATCCATTATTATTTGTCTTTATCGGTGTTTGCAACAACGGGTCTTGTTTATAAAGATATTCCAGATATTCCAGAGAGTGAATTCAGAGAAAGGTTAGACTACTGCATTCGTTTGCTAAAACCGGCAAAGGTTGTAAAAGATATCGATCCTGAAATTACCAGGTCATATTTAATGGCAATGGATTGCATGGATTTGCTTTGTAGATTAGGTATGGATTGTAAATTTTATTTATCATATTTAAAAAATAAAGAGAAAGAATTTCTATTTTTGTTTAATAATAATGTAAACAATTTTCATGAAATTTATATCTACAATTTTTTTTAAAAATATTTATTATACTAAGCTAGTAATATTATATTGTTATGTATACATACAGTGTACAGGGACGGAACTACGTTTGAGGGTGGAGGGGCCTTGCCCTCCCCTCCTCCCCCCATCCCCTTTTTAGTAAATATGTATATGTATATTAATATAAAAAGGATAAAATACACTTTTAGGCTCACCTTATTTATTTTTAAAATCTATTATGTTTATATTATAGTTAATTCCATTTTTGGTCTTAGATTTATAGGTGACAATTCACTTTTAGTCTATTTTTATCAGAATATCCTTTTTTGGTCCTAGTATTATTGTAACATGACCATTTTTGGTCCTCCGTCAAAAAATTCATTGAAATGCAGTTGAATATAAGGACATTTTGATCTTTTTATACAAAGTAAGTTGACCGACTATATTTTTTATGTTTGTTGTTTTGAAAAAATCCATAACTGAAGATCAAAATGCCCTTGTATTTTATGAAATTTAAACTGTTTTGTTGATAGAGGACCAAAAATGGTCATGTCATAATAATACTAGGACCAAAAGTGGATGTTTTGAAAAAAAAGGACTAAAAGCGGATTGCCACCTATAAATCTAGGACCAAAAATGAAATTAACTCTTTGTATTAAGTGAACTCAAAATATATATTAAAATTCAAATTCATTAAATAAAAAGAAATAAATCAAATAATCAAATTCATCATTTTTAAAAAATCTTTAAATTTAAGATATATGCTTTAGTTTTATTAGTTGATTAATTAATTAGTATTAAGTGATTTAAATATATATTAATCTTTAAATCATTAAATCTTTATATTAAGTGATTTATTGTGCATTTTATTATTTATTTACACTTTTATATATGATGTGCATTTGCTAGTTTAAAAGATTTGTAATATTGGTTTTTTATCTTCATCTTTAATTTGATCTTGGTTTCGTCTTCATCTCTGATCTCAAATTTTGGAATATTCAATTAATCAGTAAATTAAAATGAATATCAGTTAATTATGAAAAAATTGGTGACAAAATAATTGAAAATACTTTTATTTGATAAAAGAGTGACAATCAATATTTAAATAAATGTAATATTTTTTTAGTTTATATTTTGTGTTATTAGAAAAATTCTAAAGTAACGATTGACACCCTCATCGACCGTATTTATATATTACGTATTTCTTACATTATTGCACAAAGTAAAATTACAAATCATTATCAATAATAATCTGCACAATAATGTATAGCATATATAATGATATGGTAAGGTTGATTCTATTGTCGATTGACATCGGGAGTGTTTGGTAAATAACTGTTAGATTATTGGGTTAATGAGTTTGACTAGTTGATAACATTAGCGGATTATAGAAAGATGTTTGGTAAATTAGCGGTTAGCTAATAGCTTATTACATACAAAATGACTTTTTTAAAAAGTTGATCTAAAAAGCTGTTTTGAGTAGCTTTTTGAATTTTAGCGTTTTGGAGTTATAAGTTGTTACAAAAAGCTAATTAGTTGAACACTCATATTGGTTATTTAACAAACTCAAATAGCTAATAGTTGTCAAACAAGTCAAAATTAACTGATAAGCTAACTATATTACGAAACAGGACCATCGTAAATTCTCTCTACAATTTCGGCCGCCTAACCAGACTTTTTTGGCTCTGCCCCTGTATACATAAATAATATATGCATTGTATGTTGAAAATTTATGTAGTAATAGTGATTAATATTTCAGATTTATTATTATAAGTGTTTAAATAATATTTGAGATATTTGGTATTATAAATATTATTTTAAGTTTGATAAGAATTTATTTAAATTATTTTTCGATATAAAAATTGATATTGAACTTTGCGTTAACCGAAAAAATACTCGATCCCGGAGCCGCAAAGTACCTTGCCGCAAGGTAATACATGCATGGTTAATGCATGTATATATGAATGTATGAAATGCATTATGCATGCATAGGTTCACATTTGACTTTGCATGCAATGCATGCAAAATAACCGAAAGGGTAATGCATTCAATTAACCTTTTGGTTAATGCATGCCAAAATGGTTAAATGCATGATTACGTAGTCATATTACGTATTGCATGTTGTGCATGCATGGCCGATATAAAATTAGCATGCATAAATACGTACGCGTATTTATATTTATATTTATTTAATTATTTTTCATGGTGGAAATATACACATTCCATTTCATTATATGTATACGATTTCGGAGGTGGAGCCAGAAACCAAGAATAAAACAAATGAGATATTTTGAGAGAAAAATTTAAATACTCAATAATCATATAAAATGGATTTGACTACTTGACCTCTATAGTAAAATATAGATACTTAACCATTTAAATTAATTCATGGTTAAGTATGGAACAGTGAGATCAGCAGCTACCCCCTCCCCTACCCTATCCCTGATATATAGGGGCTCCTTTATTTATATTGATCAGTGAGATCAAGTCTCATCTCCAATAATATTGATCAACATCATTATTTATCAAGTCTCATCTCCAGTAATCAACCATCTACATCCCTATATTCCTCCTGAGAGATCTACTCACACATAATGAAAAATGAAATAACAAGGATCAATTCATCAATAATGAAAGCGCAATCCATCATAAACACAAAATAGCAAAGCAATATAATCAAAGTACAAAACAAAAGTGCAAGAAATGTAAATGGATAAAACTTATCTATTTAAATGGAAATCTTCAGTCCTTTGATCCAAATGTGCAATTGAAAGTAAAGCTTTTATTTGTAAAGTGAAATTAACAAGTATTATAAGCTAAAGGTGGTTTGAATTGACAAAGGAATGAAAAAAGTAGTCTCCAAGCTAGTCTAAGGAAATTCATAGAGAAAATGAGAGATGAGAAAGAGAATGATGTGATGACCCGGCAGGGCAAAAATTCTGTACAGTGTATGTTGATAATAATATTCTAGTACAAATTATAATTCAGATCGAAGTACTGGTTAGAAATCATATTTTGTCTTATGGACCAAGTAATTACATATACTTTCGTAGCTAAATTGGAGGGAATTGAATGAGAATGAAGGGCATTTTTCTTTGATAAACCAAGCATGTTCAATGTAAGATCAAATTTCTTTGTTATGAACAATATGTCATAATATTTTTTCCAAATTGTGGTATTCTCCAGTGTCAGTAATACTCTATTTTCCTAGGTTTGCTACTATATATGCTCCTTAATGCATCTCTCAATAAAATGAACTCTCAAAACGTTTTTGATCATTTCCAGACATTTCCAGTTTTTCACTCCCAGCATTAGTATACTCATTTCAACCTTTTCATATTAGCTAACTAAATCTAATGCATGCACAGATTGTTGGATCAGCACCTGGCTTCCTGCATGGAATAATTATGATCCAATTGAGGCAAGTGATCTAGGCCTTGTTTGGTAACATAGTTAGCTTATCAGTCAATTTTAAGTTATTTGACCACTATTAACTATTTGACTTGGTTAAATAATTAATATAAATGTTTAATTTATTAGTTTTTTTGTAACAACTTAGTGCTCCAAAATGTTAAAATTCAAAAAGTTGCTCAAAACAACTTTTTCAATCGGCTTTTTGAGAAAGTCATTTTTACATGTAATCAACTATCAGCTAATAGCTCATTTACCAAACACTTTTCTACAATCATAGTTAAACCCCCTAACCCAATAAGCTAACATCAAACACTTACAGCACGTTTGGTTCACGGAAGGAATTTTGAGGTAATAAGAATGCTATTCCATAAGGAATGGAATAGACAAGGAATAGAATATGAATTGTATTTTATTGTTTGGTTCACGGAAGGAATAAACTCTAGGAATTATATTAGTGTTTGGTTGGTTTAAGGAATAGAAATGAAATATGTTTTAAAAGACATAAATACCCTTATAAAATATGTAATAATAATAATAATAATAATAATAAACGTGCTAGTGTATAGTTCTACAAGAATTTTCTTTGTAATTACTCTGTACTTAATAAGTGTTTGCTTGGGTACGGTTATTAGTACTGCTACATACAAGCTACAATTGATTCAATTATTGGTATGAAATGCAATGAAGTGTCAAAATTTTCTTTCCTCAACTCAATATAATGGATATATGATAGAATAAGGAATGTGATGCTTATTTTGTTAGTATGTAATGTAATGAAGTGTCAAAATTTTCTTTTCTCAACTCAATATAATGGATTTATGTTAGAATATAATAAGTAATGTGATGCTTATTTTGTTATATATGATATCCTAATTGGTTTACATTTGGTTTTAGGAACATGCAGGTGCTTTGATATGCAATGGATATTCAGTCGGTATGATATCTTATTGGTTTTTAAACCATCTCTTTACATTTACGGGGTGTTTGGTTCACGGAATAGGCAGGGAATGGCATAGCACTCCCAGTAATAGCCTATTCCGTTGTTTGGTAAGCAGTTGTATTCCCAAGAATATTATTCATGGGAATGGTCTATTACCCTTGCAAGGGTAATAGCTATTACCCCCAACCCCCTGGTATTAACCTATTCCTGACCTCTCAGGAATAAGAATTTTATTATATTTTCTTTTTTACCCTTTATTAAACCTAATTTTTTTAGGTAATATACTAGTCCCTTATACACAGCGCCACAGCGTCTGAGGTTGCCACCCATTTCAGGAAATTCATATCATCACCAATTGCTCAACGAGTCATGGTTTACATCTTGAATTTGTGCCTGTATGCAGTTGCTAAGTACAATATATACACTGCAGCAAAGGGTAAGAATAATACTCATAAACTAGATCACCGGAACTGAAACTATTAGCGGATATAATTTCTTGTCAGCATAATAAGTGATGACTTGATGTGGAGTCCCCTTCAATGGAATCTGGCCAAAATGAACACCCCCACCCAAGAAAAGGGGAAAAAGGAAAACGAATCAGAGTTTATGGGAAGAAGTTGGCATCAAGTCTGATCTATAGCTAATTAGTTTCAAGTGAATTATAAGTGCAACTAAAAGTAGCTAAGCATCCCTTTGAACGGCAGTGGTGAGTGTTTGATCGGCGGCAGATGGGGTGGCCATTGGAACAATAATCGGCATCTTAGCTAAACTAACGCAGACGTATCGCTAGCTGGTACCGGATTAGGATTGCGTAAACTGTTTCAGTGATTACAGATAGAGAGTCCTATATGAGTAATACACTGAACTCCCTATTCTATAGGCTACAAGACTGTAGACTAGTTCACTACCACATAATACAAACTATAGAATAATAACAATAATAAATATAATACTAACAATGAGTACACAGGTTGAGCCACATAAGTCAAAACTCAAAAGGATTCAATAATGAACCGTCTTAAAAGAATATTAGATTCCATTACACATAATAATAATAATAATAATAATAATAATAATAATAATAATAATAATAATAATAAATTTGTACAAGGGCATTTATGTCTTTTAAATATATATTCCATTTTTATTCCTTTAACCAACCAAACGCTAGAATACAATTCCAAGTCTATTCCTTCCGCGAACCAAACGCTGGAATACAATTCATATTCTATTCCTTACCTATTTCATTCCTTATGTAATACTATTCCTATTCCCTTAAAATTCATTCCGTGAACCAAACGTGCTGTTAGTGTAGTAAAAAGGAGTATAGAATTGTTTTTGAATATATGAAGTTGCTGAGGGTGAAGAACTAGATAGGAGCATATGTTAATTGTGACTACGTACTGATTTTTTTTTCTCCCATTTGAATGGTTTCTCTCACTTTTACTTGTTCACTAATCATTTATATAGTGAAAATACTTTTACTTATTTATTGAAGGATTTTAGATTTGTTTTCTTTTAATTTATAACTAAAAGTTAAATACACTAATGTCATGCATTATGCAAATTATGGATTGTGTCCGGCATTCCGCAAATCATGAAATTTTCATCACTTTGAGAGTTTGCTCCCACACTGTCACTGGTAAAATCTCTGATTTTTCTTTTCAAACTTTATAACTGTGACCAACTGAGCTGCCCATACAAGCAAGTATTGAAACTTCTAGTCCCATAGTTTATATATGCAAGCTCAACTCTTAAAAAAAAAAAAAAAAACATTAGTTGCCCTGAAGTTTCTGACACAACGTGTATGGGATATCTGCAATTAAGGACAAGAAAATAAGTGCTAGGTCGAAAAAGAACAGTTGAAGCATGGGGAACATTTAATTCATTGTCGAATACAATGTCCATCTTAGCTTGGCCAGCATTAAAGCTTTAATTTCACCAACAACTTAGGTATGCAACTGATGAGAAAGTAAGTAAGAAATTATTACTCTCTGTTACGGATTAGATATTCAGAGAAGATCGAGAGGCAATCATAAATGCAGCGAGCGAATACCGCTTATAAAGTTAGTTGGGGTGAATATTAATTAATTAATGATCTAGACATACTCCATGTTGAGCATATAATAGAAAAATACTATGTATTTTTCTATAAAAAAAAATGAAAATTACTATGTATATATATTCTCATATTTTATCCACTCTCAATTTCTATCCCACTTTTAAATTCTTGATGTGAACATTTTTTTTAGGGATTCACGTGATAAAAATAACTTATTATTATTTGTCACGTCAAAGAATAAAAGTGAAGACGTAAAACTTGGGAGTATAAATGTGCAGTTCAACTATATTAGCTTAGGCATTTAGTTAAGATGACGCACATGCTTTAATTTGGCATCAGAACTAGCCACATATCAAAGACCATAGGTTCAAATTTCATTTTCTTTGTATAAAAGAGACTATAATCCACGTGTTGCTCGACACCCACCAAAAGTAATTGGCTCAGAAGGAGCATGCATTAATTATACTTTGGATCAGGGTCTATCTTGCATTATGGACCCTAATTCAAAAATAGTTTTAAAATTCTGTACCTACAGTTGACAACATGGTAATTACAGATATATAACATGATAACTACAGACAAATAAATTATTAATTGCAGATACCAACATCTTATGTATCTGTAATTACCATCAATTACAAAATATGTTAACGGTAAACACATAATTCTTTTGACCAGGTTCACAATACAATATGAACCTGGTCCATGGTATAACAATTACATGTACCCCTACCCTGTCTTCAATATATATTAATGCACCGGCCTGGCCTCATCCCAAGCATGCATGCATGCACAAAAACAAAAAAGGTGCGGCAGTAGTGGAACGTGGGGGCGAGCTAGAATGAGTTTTAAGGTTCTGATTTTGATGACCATGCAGGGTTTGATGTTGGTGATGATGCAGGTTGAAGGTCAGTTTGCAGAGAATGGTAATTTGTATACTTGTTGGGGAGGATGTTATAATCAGTGTGTTTTGCTTGGCCGGAGCTCCGCCGTAGCCGGAGGCGGGAATTTTCCATGCTATATTGGCTGCTTGAGCAGCTGCGTTCCCCAGTCGGCGGCGCAGTACCAGAACTATTGCCAGATCGGCTGCTCTCTTCAACTTTGCTTTCCATCAATCACCAGTACGTCCTATACTATATTACTCCTTCCAGTCCCATTTTATATGCCGAGTTTTAATAATGTTTAACTGAAGTTATTTTGCAATTTAATTTTAGAAATTATTATGTGTACTTTCAAGTTTTACTCCAAATTTTTTTATGTAGACATTTTTCTTGGGATCTACAAGATAAAAATAACTTATCGTTGTCTGCAAATTATATTGTGGACCATGATCATAGATGATGCTACAGTTGTATTGAACAGATACTGCAGTTGTGTTGAAAAGATACTGCAGTTGTGTTGAAAGGAAACTGCAATTGCACGAAACAGAGGCCATTCATCAGTTCAACACAACTGTAGTATCCGTTCAACACAACTGCAGTATCTTTTCAACACAACTGCAGTATCCGTTCAACACAATTACAGTTCCAGATGGATGACACGACCTCTGTTCCTCGCAACTGCAGTTCCCTTTCAACACAACTGCAGTAGCCTTTCAACACAACTGCAGTATCAGTTCAACACAACTGCAGTATCAACCATGACCCATGGTCATTGTGGACCATGGTCCACAGTATATGAGTATAACGACTGATCATTGTCTAACATCTAGGGAGTAAAAGTGGGAGAGTAGAATTTGAGAGTACATATAGTAGAACTCTTTAATTTTTCATAGTATTAAGTTTAGAATTAATATATAACATTTATATATTTAGAAACTACCGTAAAAGTACTATTAAACACAACAAATTAAATTTAAAAATTATAAGAAAATATTTATAGAAATAAACCAAGAAGAAATAGTTAAGTTGATCAATGAATAGTAGTAAAACAGATAAAATGAGACAGATGGAATATCATTTAATTATTTAATTATTAATTATTATTTTCTATGTAAACTTGTTGTCACTAATAATAATCAAGTTGTTAAAACCAATTCAATAAGGAAATTTTCACCTATATTTTTCATCAATCAAAATCTTTAAAGCAAGGAATGAAAGTATACTCATCATCATCGTTTGGTGGAATAACATCACTAGCTATATTGCTTTCAATTCATTGCTTGCCGGCCTATAATGTCTCAGAGGAAACAAACAAACAAAGTAGGAAATAAAAAATCTAACATAGTACGTAAACGTCACATCTAATGTACATGTTTACCAAATATCAAACTATCAAACTAAAAGAGTTAATAACCAAAATCGTACCCTAATTATGTCAGAATTCACAAAATAATTTTCCACTATTAATTCTATCAAATTAAATCACCAATTATTTAATTTTTACCCAATAAGTTGACTACCAGAGGACTTTATTGAGTAATAATTAAATAGCCAAGATCTTAATTTGAGAAAATTGATAATCGATTCTTAATATGTGAATTATGGCATAATCGATGGATGATTTTGGTTATAAAAAAAAAAACATGTTCATTTTCGGGTAGCCAAGTTAGTTAGGATGACCACAATGTTACAAGTTCGATTCCTAGCGAGAGCGGTCTATTGGCCTTCTTGGTTTAATCCGTTTAGCTATAGGTAACCTAAGTTAGTTTACTATCTTGTGATCCTTTGTCAACTAAAGTCACAAGGTGGAGTTTCTAGTGCATGCGCAACCTTGATAGTGACTGTGAATTTCCTCTAATCACTAAAAAAAAATTATATACTCAATTTTAAGTAAATATTTAGACTAATATCATTTAAAATCAAGGCTTGGAGCAAGTATATACAAAATAAAAATGTAAAAATAATTAGGATATCTATTTCAGAGAGAAACTCTTGTCACCCCACGTGTCAAAATTTTATGGACAAATAAAAATGAAAAAATATATTAAAAACTGTAGCCCATTATTTTTTTTAATTTCCAAAAAATAATCATTTACAAACTTTTTTTTTTTTTTTTAATGAAGTGCAACTTTAAGACCACGCATGTTAATGAAATGCAACTTTTATTGATTGAAAATAACGTTCAGAAGGAAACTCGATTAATCATTTAACTTCTTTTTCTTTTTACTATTAAAGTTGGCATTATATATATATTTTTGAAGAAAGTTGGCATATTATATTTATTTTGCGATATGATTGGTTTGGCAGATGGTGCACAATTGGAGAATTGCTTTGCTAATTGCGCCAACGTCTGTGGGCTATAGCCGTTTCTCCCCAGAAAAATAAATAAAGTCCTGATGAGATTTTGTATGATTTCTTACTTTATTTTATTTTTATTAGATATAAAAAAATGTATTTTCTTTTTGTTTTGCAAGTTAAAAAAGAAAAAAAAATCCCCCATAAAGATCAGAGTACCCGAGTGAATGTATGAAGTACGATTCATGTATGATCACATGTTCGATTCTTGCTAAAACTTTCTCGGTCGAGCCTATCGCATAAGGTCTCTCTAAAATGATTTACTTTTACTCTATGATTATGGACTATTATATAAGAGTGAGTTTATCAGTGGACACCCTTAAAATTTTTATGTTAAATCTTATTTTTTTAAATGTCAATCATAATTAATTTGTAATGATTCCAATTTATTTTACATACCAATTTTTCACGCGCATTGCGTGAATAGGATAATGCCTATTATTTATTTTTAAATAAGTACTTCAAAGTATATTAATGCAAGATTATTTAATTGAAAGTTTTTCATGCATATTTAATTGAATGTTGAATTTGTTTATTTAAATCGATAATTCAAATTTCAAAGTATATGAATGTAAGATAATATATGAGGAGTTGATTATAATTGTCACTAAAATAAATGTTTGCAATTTTGTAAAAACGCTAGTCTAAATACTTAGTCTAAAATCATAGTATAAATATATACAACTTTTGGTAATAAAAATTTATACATTTTAAATCATATTATTAAAGAAATACGATTTACCTTTAAAGTGAACAACTATGATTTAGTCCAAAAATATTGCGAGGTAGTTTCCCGCTTCAATTTATTAGGTTATTTGAATGTCTTCTTTGTCAACAAATCCCCCCAAGTAGTTTATATTTTTTTTGAAGGAACCAAGTAGTTAATGTGATTGGCTTGAAATTATTTTTTTTAAAATTTTTTTTCCATGTTATTAATAGAATACTTGGTAAATAAATATGTAACATTATTTTGTATTATATATAACTTTGATATTTAATTACAAGATAGTGTAACATATTAATAAAGAAATACTCCATTTGTGTCTTACTTTTCTTTTTAGTTTGTTCCAAAATGTTGTCCTCTTTCCAAAATTGAACATCACTATCATTCTATTTTTCCCAATTTACCCTTATGACTTTTGTTTTCTTTATTGTTTTTATTTCCAAAAGTGAAAAAGTTGGGGACATAATTGGGAAGCACATCACATTTACTTTAATTTCTTAAAAAGCGTGCAAAAAAAGCAAATGAGACATTCGTTTCGGGACGGAGGCCAGGGAGTACGATTTACCTTTAAAGTGAACAACTGTGATGTAGTCCAAAAATATTACGGGGTAGTTTCCCGCTTCAATTTATTGGGTTATTTGATTGTCGTTTTTGCCAACAAATCCTCCCTAAGTAGTTAATATGATTGACTTCAAAATATTTTTAAAAAAATTTTCCCATGTTATTAATATAATACTTGGTAAATAAATATATAACATTATTTTGTATTATAATATTTAATTACAAGATAATGTAAAAAGAAGAATATGAATAATTTAGTGAATATAATTAATTAATGAATTTGAAGGTAAGGAATCTTTGAATTGTATATCTTTTTTTTTAATGAATACTTTTTTTTTTTTTTGAATAAAGGCATTGTAAACATCGAATTCTAAATTAAAGAAATGCATATGTATTTTTTTTTTGTAGCAACTAATTTATTTAAATTGTAATAGAGTGTTGTACTTACTTTTCAATAATATACTTTAACATATTCGTAGTTTATGTTCAACAATTATGTCAACTCTGATTGAGATGTGGTTCGAAACTAAGACATTTCTTATAAAAATTAATGGGTAAGTTAAAAGTTAACGGAATATTTCGTTACTAAAGTTTATACTAACAGAATGTGGAGTTATTTAACGGAAAAATATAATATAATAGAGGGTAAAGAAGGAAAATCATAAAAATATTAAAATAAAAATAATCTGAACCATTCATTTTATCAAATAATTTGATGTACATTTTTTAGTTTCTATTATAGGCCTAACTTTATTGGCTCTAATATAGAAATAGATATGATATAAATATACGGAGTAACGTTTTTTTTTATAGAGAAATACGGAGTAACAGCCAAGACCTTGTGGTCTAGTGGCACCCGGTTACACTCCCATATGAAATTATGAACAGATACTGCATTGTAACAGAGTCAATAGTACTCAAAGAAAAAATACGGAGTAACATTCTTGTTTAAGTATTTCTTGTGTCTTATATTACCCGCATTATATGCTTTTTATGTTGTTTACTAAAATTTAGATTAAAACCTGAGGGAAAGAAAACTGAATTAGTAAAGCAAGTGTAGGTAAACCAGTCTAGGATGCTCAAATAGATAACTCTCATAAAGAATACAGCTTGAAACCTTATAATTACCATGTCAACTAACTGATCAACTTGACTAGAGTTATCATCTTTCTCTATCCGGCGAACCGGACCTCCGCGCACTACTGCAGGGTCAGTCACGGTTGGCTAATCGTATTTGCCTTTGGGTAGCAGGGTCCACTGGCTCGGGGACCACTTCCAGTGCCCGACCCTGCCCTTGGGCCTACATGACGTGCTCTACCACCTCAGATACAGTCACGTGCATGCGACCTTTCTTCGATCACCGATGGCAAATCGATCAGCAGTCTCACAGGTGGCCGAGGGTTGGCCTCCTACCTTTCCCTGGATGGTTGTACAGAATCTCCCGATTGCATATGCAAATTTGGCCTGGTTAGTGCATGATGTGTATAATGGTGAATGTAAATATGAGGGTGTAAATGTCGTTCCGCTAAGGATTGGGGGTATGGCACGTAATTGTGTAAACTAAGAAATTCTAGGCACTAAAGTAATTGAATTTACTAGAATCCAAGTAAATAATAACTAAAATAGGAAAATAAAATGAAAGCAGATTAACTAGTGAATAAACTGTATGATAATGAAATGGGTCATATTAGGGGTATTGCAATCTTGATGCTCTAACAATCTCAGAATTAAGGAAGGAAGAATTAATCAATAAACAGAATTAGGCTAGGATTGCCCCACTTTCGTGATGCATCAATCATAGTCTTAAGCACCTAAGCATTGTAAGCCCCCAAATTACCCCTATTCTCATAGTAAGAAAAATCAGGTTGAAATTGGTAAGGCTCGAGGTCTTCACCCAACTTTCGTTGTAATGAATCCCTCTCCTAAACTAGCAATCAATTGTGACCATCAATTAATAACAAGTAGAATTCAATACCCAATTCAACATAAACCCTAGGTGAATAATTCAATCCCTTTATGCAATAATCACAAATTGAATATCAAGATTAGCAATAGATCCCTAACCTAAACCCATAAACGAACTACTCACTCATCATTGACGTAAACAAAACAAAGCAAGAATTAAATATTGAAATCATAACAGCGAATCTAAGAAATAAAAGAATAAAAGGAAGAACTTTACTAACAATCTCGAAGAGTAATTCCAATCCAAACCATGATTCCAAGCTTGCAAACGAATTCAAGTATGCAAATCTGAGCTATTCTATGCTATGGAAAACTCTAAAGAGAAGGAAAATTGTGCTGAACTAAACTAGGGCTCGGAATCCCCCAAAAAACAGCAGAATGCGTCATTAAATACTGGACAACGGTAGGGGTCATGGGCGCCCTCACGGCCGGGATCGTGGCCGTGAGGTGCAGTGCCCCGCTGATGTCCGCGTTGGGGCTCACGAGCAACCTCACGGTCGTGAGGTGCCTTCTCCGTTTGCCTTCTGCCTTCTTTTGTGCTCCGCTGCTCCTTTCCGTCCTTGGGTCAATTCCTATGCTCCCGAAACTTGTCCAAAATGTCCAAAAATCCTTCCTTTGCTCCTCGTTCGCGAATAAACTAAGCTTAAGCAAATGTAACACACAAACGAGTCTCAAATTCACCAAGGTAAAGAAAATAAGAAGCAAAACCAACTAAATTGTGGGGCAAATAATAGTATAAAATCATAGGCATCAGTGCACTATTTTAACACCCAGAAATAATGCATAACCATTAACCAAGATGTTACATGACCTTTGAGATTAGAAGGACCAAGGGTGATCAATTTAAAAGTTTAAGGCTAAACATGGTTAAACGTAACCACTATACTTGGAGGACCCCATACAGCATTAACTCATAATAAAAAAAAATCAATATCTTAAAATCAAACCAACATCTACAACAATTCTCATCTTTACTACTACTTTTATAATTTTATTACAAGTTAAAAATACTTATTTTGATTATATTAAAAATAATCATTTTTATTTTATATTAATTATTTAATATTTAAAAATTGTACTAAGTATTTATTTATTTTAATTTTCGTATTAGACATCAATTTAATCATGCAAAGCGTACATTATAACTAGTACTCTTATAATGAGGTTAAAGTATATGGCCAAAACTTTTTTGGAGCATAAATATAAATTTTAATCGTAATTATTAATAACGTGCCTAGTGGACTACTTTATATATCACTAACGACAGATCGAGATTCTAAATAAAGAGTTGGATTATTATTTTTAAATACTGCTGACTCTATTACAATGTAATATCTGTTCATAGCTACTTTCTCAACCTACCGAAACACAAAGAGTCAATAGTTGACTCCACTAAAGCTCGAACCCACTCCCATCATCCATGTGGGAGTGTAAACCAGGACATCGGGTGTCACTAGACCACGTCATTTTGTTGACTAAAGAGTTCGATTATTTAGTTATTCTTTAGTCTATTCATTACGCATGTTTACTTTATTATTTTAATATTATTAAATAATTGCAAGTCTATTGTCTTTGCTATTGTATATTCATAGAATCTAAATGCCTTCAGACAAGGTCCTTGTATCTCTCCTCAAAAAGCAAGGGATCTCTTAAGACCAGTTTCTGAGGAGGATATTAAACAGGCACTTTTTTCAATGGGTGATGAAAAAGCGCCAGGCCCAGATGGTTTCACTGTAGGTTTTTTCAAAGCTAACTGGGATATCGTTGGATCTTTGGTTGTAGAGGCTGTGAAGGAATTCTTCCTAACAGGCAAGTTGCTTAAACAATGGAACAATACATGCTTGGCTCTCATTCCAAAAAAAACACATGATCTAAAAGTGGAGGACTTTC
>NXFB01000282.1:46982-57418 GCA_002525835.2 Ipomoea batatas | reverse complement strand
GTGGTGGTAAGTCAGAATGCATTACAGCTTTAACCTCTTGTTGTGGTCCAGGTGGTATGTCATCTACCTTGGTGTATGAGATCATTAGATCTAAACTTCCTAAGAGCTTTGCTTTTAAATTCATTTGGCGTGGATTTATTCCTCCCAAATTTGCTTTCACTACGTGGCTTTGTCTTAGAAATCGTCTTCCGACAAAAGACAACTTATCATTTCTGGACATTGATGATAAGTGTACCTTCTGTGGGAAGGAACCTGAGAATGTTAACCATCTGTTTTTCTCTTGTGAATTCTCTAAACAAGTTTGGGATGAAGTTAGAGAAGGGTTGAGTATCACTAGAAAGACGTACTCGATCAAAGGGGCTATCAAATGGGCATATAGGGACTCAAGAGGATATCGTTTGCATCCTAAAATTGGTCCCCTAGCAATTTTGTGCTCTGTTTACTACATTTGGAGAGCCAGGAATGCTATGCTATTTGATGGGGTTCAGGCTATGGTGAATAACACCAAAACCATCATTCTTATTCAAGTCTTCAGAATTATCCATAAAGTTGCACCAAGGAGCCTGAGTTTTTGATGAGCTTTCTCTGACTTGTTTGTGAATATGTGGTGTTGAAAGGACCTCTGCTTTATACAGGTAGCTCTATGCGATGGACTTGTTTGGAATTCTGTCTTCCATGGCTTTGTGATGTTTATGATTTGTGAACTTGAACTTCGACTGATTTTTCTTGTTTATGTTCGACCTTATTAGGTCACTGCTTTAGAGTTGTAATAGATTAAAAGATTACAACTATCCTTTGTATGTTCCTAGGGTATGCCCTAGTGTAGATTGTACATTTTGGTTATTTTTGGAATTTAATCTTCATTTACCAAAAAAAAAAAAAAAAAATCTAAATGCCAACCAAGAAGAAATTTATTTATTTATTTAAAATTTTAAGGTTCATGTAAGGTGGGACGCTTTCGATTGAGGAATTGATTGATACAGCTAGTAGACAATTTAAATGTCAAAGGACGATTAAAAAGGGAGCAAAAAGAAGAACACATGAATCATTACATGAGCACTAACTAAATACTCTAATTGGTGTATTGCAACTTTTTTTAATTGGAGGATAAAATTATATCTTTATATTTAATGTCATATTTAAAAAATTAAGATGTCATTAATAATAACATGATTATATTACCGATAACTTTGAGTCTTTGACATTGTCTTATACTATAATATTATTAATACACTACTATTATTGTGTATTTTGTAGTCCTGCATACCTCTTCAAAGTATAATATACAATTTTGTAAAACATAAGACATTATAAAAATAAGTACTTTATGCTTATATGACACCTCTGTAGTTTTCATTGAGAGAAGGTCATAGGATTCCTAGGTCACAGGATCAAACCACAGTAGTGAGGAGATGCAACAGATAGAAAAAGTATAAAAAAATATTAGCTTGTTATAGAGTCAATAGTACTCCCAAAAAAAATTCTATTATATGACTTGAACAAATTAAAAATATTATACATTTATTTTGATAATGCCAGTGTTGAGATTGTATGCAAAAGTCAACACCTAAATACTCAAACTACACTTACATTATTGTATTGGGGGGTTGGGGGAAATTGAAAATTTGAGATGTGGGTGGCTAATAACGACATTTCAGGTATTTTTATGTTAGCATATTATAAATAAGTAATTTGACAATAAAAATAAGAGTAGATATCCAAAATTGTCATTCGGCTATGTCATAATTCACAAATTAGTCATCAACTATCAATTTTACCTATTAAGTCATCAACTATTCAATTCTTACTCAATATTATATTTCACAAATCAATCCTTCATTGATGACCTTATTGAGTAAGAATTGAATACTTAATAACTTTATTGAGTAAGAATTGAATAGTTGAGGACCTTATTGAGTAAGGATTGAATAGTTGAGAACTTAATTTGCTAAACTTAATAGTCGATGATCAATTTGTGAATTTCGCTATAGTCGATGGATCATTTTGAGTATTAACTCAGAAAATAAGTAATTTGACAATTGCGTCATCATCTAACCAGGTGGTGACAGAATAATCAGGCAAGCAGTATTCGACCCGGACCACCAGCACTGACCCGAAGACAAGGAATGGACGACAAACAAGCCGTTACGCATTATTACACATTAAAGATGAGGAGCCACTCCAACGGCTCCCCAGCATTAACATTCACTCCAACGACACCTCAGCATTAACTTCCACTTACTGCGCATTGAAGGTGAAGCAGAGAGTCGTTGAGCTCAGGATTATAAGAGGACGCTCACACTTGTAGAGAAGGGGGGAACATTTTGACTAGGTTGAACTCACTGCTGAGAAAACACTACTGTACTGAACTATTTGTACTTTACTAATACATAATTATATTCCGGTAACAAGTATTTACTGTCACGTGGTTAAAACTTTAACTAATGATGTAAATAATTTTACTCGTTTTATTCTTAATGTTACATAGACTAACTTGATCAATTTTATAATATATATATATATATATATAAGATTACAATGAACATTTTCTAATGGTGTTAAGACTAATGAAGTATTTGAACGAAAACAAACGATATACATTTATTTTGATAATGGCAATCATGAAATTATTGGACAAGTCAACGCCTAAATATGTGAAGCCAAGAAATAATGACATTATTGTATTTGTATTATTGTATAGGAACATGCCAACCAGCTAGATAGCTAATGTCATGTGGCTATATATATGCATGTTAGTGTTCCTTAAGAGGTGCCTTACAAACCAAAACAAAGCAAAGCTAGCTAGGCTGATCGATCAGATCAAATTCAAGCTAAGCTGGTTATTGTGAAGTTTGTGAGGCAAATATGGGTAAGATTGCCTTAGGAAACGGCAGTGAGGCCCTGCAGTCAGACTGCATCCAAGCACTCATTGTCGAGTTCATTTGCACCTTCCTCTTTGTTTTCACCGGTGTTGGAGCCGCACACTGCTGGAAATTAGCATTTTTCCGACCTCTTTTCCGACCACCTAAAAACCTGGACGCAAAAAGTGAATTTTTTTCATTTTTACGACGAAGAGTTAAAGTGGTCGGAAAGTTGTCGGAAGTTCCGACGACCTTTACATGGTGGTCGGAAATACCGACCACTTAGTGAAGGTGGTCGGAATTTTTTCCGGCATTTTTAATTTTTAAAATTCATATTGTTAGGGTGGTCGGAAGGTGGTCGGTATTTCCGACCACCATTTAATGTGGTCGGTATTTCTTCTTCTTCTTTTTTTTTTTTTAAATAAAATTTTGTGGTTCAATGCTATGAAGGCCACATGATTTTTTTTATCATTGATTATTTCACTTATACTCTTTTTTTTTTCGATTACTAATAGATAATATCTCACCGTTCTTGGTAAATAAGGCTGTGTTGCACTTTCTATGTAGATACATGCTCTAATTTCAACGTAACTCTTTAAAATATTTATTCTTGTTAGGACTTTATAATTCTAATTCTATTGAGTTGTAAAACTAGATAATGTATTGTATATCATCGTGTATTATACTCTATATTATTTTTTCACAGAATATAAACATTCATATGATATCAGTAATATAGGTTTTCTCATAACATCCATTCCTGATGACTTTGTTGTTTTTTCGTTTGAGCGAACTATCTCTAACGCTGCTACGGTGTCTCCTACGGCGATAACCATGATTGCCCTTTAATTTCAGTGACACATCACTCTGTTTCTATCGAACTGATGTAATGAATTGTATATATATCATCGTGTTTCATTATTATAACTTAACAAAAGTAATGAATTGTGGTACCTTTATTAAATGGCTTTTATTAGATTGTTGTTTTGATTTTGGATATTGTAAGCCTAATTTTGATAGCATTATTTTCATGCAGCATTAAGAATTTTTCTGATATATTTGTCAGTATGAAGTAATGCACTTATGCAAATTTAATTGGACTATAATATAATTGCTTGTGGTTCATATCAAAATTTATGTGGACTGACTATTGAGGATATTTGACAGATGTTGTGAACAAATATGAGGAAGAAAAGGAAAAGTTATTCACACTATATGAGCAACTTGCATTTTTTTTTTTACCATTTTGATTGTAATGAAGAGAACACACACATAAAGTAGCAATCAGATCTGATATTTGTTCCTTGAGTGTTACTTTATGTTTATGAAGAGAACACGCACATAAAGTATCATTTTGATCTGATATTTGTTCCTTTAGTGTAATTACCATTTATATAATGATCTGATATTTTGGGTGTAATGAAGAAAAGGAAAAGTTACCATTTACTATATATTGTTGCAAGTTATATATATATTCATTTCACTACAGAGGAATCCTCTCTGTAGTGAAATGATTTTTTTTTTTTTACTAGGCACATTTCCGACCACCAAAAGTGGTCGGAAATGTATGATGTTCTTTGCCTCCAATTTTCCGACCACTAGGTGGTCGGAGAACTTCGGACAACCAACTTTTCCCGGCGACAAAATTTTCCGACGGAGTATTTTTGTGGACCGTATTTCCGACCACTGCATGGAGTGGTCGGAATTACCGACGAGCATTTTTCCGAACCCCAAAAGTGGTCGGAAATGTGGTCGGAACTGCCGTTTCCGACCGGATTTGGGCCATTTCCGACCACTTTTCGGTGGTCGGAAAATCACTGATTTCCAGCAGTGGCAATGGCTACCGGTAAGCTAACTTATCTTAAAACACTAGTGAAATTTAGGCCGTTAGTTATTGATGATATTATATTGTAGCGATCCATTATTCTTAATTGATATCAGAGTCCTGTTTAGTAAATGACTGTTAGCTGATTAGGGTTAAAGGGTAAAACTAATTGATAACATTAGCTGATTGTAAAAATGTGTTTGGTAAATTAATTGTTAGCTGCTAGCTGTTTGGTATAATTTCTTTTAAAACTTGCTTTGAATAACTTTTTGAATTTTAGTAGTTTGAACGTACAAAAAATTGATTAACTAAACACTTATATTGATTTTTTAACCAAATTAAACAGCTAATAGTGATCAAATAATATAAGCCAAAATTGACTGATAAACTAACTATTTTATTAGAAATTCTAAAGGGGTTTGAGTGGTTGGATTAATGGACAATTTCAACTATAATATTATTAAATGGGTGTTTTTATCACTTTAATTAACCACTCTCTTAGGAGCAACTTTAGTAAATGGATCATCATTATACAATAATATTAAAATCCTTAGCTTGTGAATCATATTTATTTCAACATATTTAAGTTTATGCTTAGCATGCATCTTCTAGTCCAATAACTTAGGAGGTATATATCAAGTTTAGTTCTCATTTAAAAAAAAAAAAAAAATTATTGTTGTTAACTACATACCTTTTGGAGCATATATAAAGATTAATAAATGTGTTGATGTGTTTGGTTTGTGGTGTTGAAAATAAAAGACCAACTACAAGGGAACGCCCTAGTTGGCTTATTTTTCGTTGCCATGGCACACGCGTTGGTAGTGGGCGTGATGATCTCTGCTGGACTTCGAATTTCCGGGGCTCATCTCAACCCCGCCGTCACCCTTGGGCTCCTCATGGGTGGCAATATCACTGTTATCCGATCACTCCTCTATCTCATCGATCAATTATTAGCTTCTGTTGCTGCTTGTGCCTTGCTCACTTACCTCACTGGAGGACTGGTAAGGCAAATTATTGCATGGACCATGGTCCACACAGCTGTGTGGACCAAAAATAAAAAGTACATTATTTTTATACTGAAGGTACATTATTTTTGTCCTGTAAGTACATTATTTGACAGTATATATCAAATAATGTACCCTCAGTACAAAAATAATGTACCCTAAAATAATGTACCTGCAATATAAATAATGTAGTTTTTATTTTTGGTCCACATAGTTGTGTGGACCATGGTCCATGCAATAATGATTGGACTGGTAAGCGCCCACCCTCTCCTCAATACAAACAGACAAATATATAAAACCTACCAAATTTGATTCCCTAACTATTAAAAATGTGCCTACTAAAGCCAAAGCTAATTGATTCGCAAATTATTCCGTGAATCCGGGTCCACCTGGTGAGGTGGACCCATACACAATTTACCCTTTAAAATTTTACAATTTATATACTACGAACACACACACACATATATATGATTGATTACCTTGTTTTGTATCAATAATTTCCTTTCAAATACTACAGTCAATTCTAATACTAAAAATACACAATTTAATATTTTTAAAATTTTGGTACAGTTATTATGTGTTTTGACTTAAAAACACAATTTACCTCGTGAAAGTTCATAATTCAAATACTAAAAGTACACAATTCAATGTCGCTTAGGACCAAGATCCACCTTGCAAGGTGGACCCTAACTCATGGTATACCAACTCTAATTGATTATTTTTTTAATCTCAAGCCCATCGATTATTTTTTAATCTCAAGCCCATATAATGTGAAAGCAATACTTATACTATAAATCCGGGTCTACCTTGTAAGTTAGACCCGTGTTCATTTACATAATGAGTATTCACAATTTACATACTGAATGTTCGCGATTTGAATTATGAATGTGAAAGCAATACTTATACTATAAATCCGGGTCCACCTTGTAAGTTAGATCCGTGTTCATTTACATAATGAGTATTTACAATTTACATATTGAATGTTCGCGATTTGAATTATGAACATTCAGTATGTAAATTGTGAACATTCAGTATATAAATTAAGAACATTCAGTATATAAATTAAGAACATTCAATATGTAAATGGTGTATTTTAAACTGAATTTATTTTGCAAGGTGGACCTGAGTCTACAGAATAAATTGTCATGTAAAAGTCAAATCAAACTAAAGTGAAAAGCAAAGTAATAATAATTGGATTGAATTTGCAGACAACTCCAGCACATACCCTAGCAAGTGGAGTGGGGTACGGACAAGGAGTTATAATGGAGATCATTTTGACATTTTCCCTACTTTTCACTGTGTATGCTACTATTGTGGACCCCAAGAAGGGGAATCTTGAAGGACTGGGCCCACTCCTAACTGGGCTTGTGGTGGGAGCAAACATCATGGCTGGTGGCTCATTCTCTGGGGCTTCCATGAACCCAGCAAGATCTTTCGGGCCTGCTTTAGTCAGTGGAAACTGGACCGATCACTGGGTATATTGGGTTGGGCCGCTCATCGGAGGTTGTCTTGCAGGCTTTATTTATGACACCTTTTTCATAGTTAGGACCCATGTTCCTATTGCAACTCAGGAGGCATTTTAAGCCTTTCTTTCAACTTTCAATTATGTATTTATGTATGTTAGAGACAGCCCTCGCCCTGCGAGTACTGAGATCCATGTTATATGTGTTTCCTATGTATTTTCTTTTCACCTGGTTAATTAAATAAAAAAATTCATCTTTATTTATATAAGAATTTTAATGAAGCAAATTCACTCAACAACGTAGGGATTAGTCTTTACTCTTTATTGTGGTCTGTGGAGTACTAATTGACAGGTCTAAATAACATGTAATCATGACAATAAAAAGATAATGACATTTCAGTTACTATTCTAAATAAATGATCACAGGATCAAATTTCGGTGTTGAGAACAGATATTGTTACCTTATAAAGATCGAACAGATAGACTTAAAAAGATCGAAAAAGTATAGAACAGATATTGTTACCTTATAAAAATATGATCATTCACCTAGCTTCTCATTGATGACTTCAACAAAAGTTTTAGAATTTTTTTAATGACAAGATAAATTTGCAGTCACTATTTGTGACTTGTGAGTGTGCATTGGGTAGATCTCATTTTGTGACTCTAATCCAGAGACGACGACAAAGGATCACAACAAAATAAATCAATTTAAATTATTTATAATTAATTAACTCAACCTAATACGAATTGTGATAAATCCATCTAAATTGTCTATTACTATCGACTCAAACTAATACGGCTCGATCAGTGGAATATGTACTCAAGAGTGTACAAGTTTAGGGGAAAAGAAATATTGCATCATATTATAAGAAATAGTCTCAAAACTTAAATAAGGTTAATGGGAAATATCAAGCACAAATTGCCAATTCAAAAGAAATTCTTATCTTTTACAGCGCCATTTGAAGGAGGCAGTTGGCAAGTCCTTACTGCAGTGCTTCCCATCAATTTTACGAGTGAATGAGAATTGGCAAAGATCTTGCGGTTGGTGCGATCCCATTTTTAGTCCCATCTAATACATTATTTATCTATCTCCCTCTTGTTTGGCGTGTGTTGTAAGACATGCAACTAGGACACTTCCGAGCGACGATATGAAATTGAACTTCTGAGGTGGTTCCACAGTCATTGCAAAGAATCCAAACCTTAAAAATGATTATGGTCTTAGTTAGCATTCATTACAAAATTAACTAACTTATAATATAGAAAAACAGAACAGTAATGATATGGAGATGGATTCAGACAAGAAAATAGTAATCACCTTCTCGTTCCGGTAAGATTCTGGCATAGGTGTTGCAGCAATCTCGGCATCGAATTTCTCCCACACTTTTGACATATCGCATACTGATTTTGAACAAATAGGGCAAGTGTATCTGTTGCACAATGATCGGATAAGTTAAACTATATGTGCTACCAATGAAAATGGGATACCTTATAGATAGGACATAACTTACTGGTAGTGCTCCTGCATCTCCTTTAAGCAGTTCTTGTGAAGAGTGTGGCCACAAGGCAAGACCGTAACATCATTTCTCGACTCGAAGAGATACTGTCAATTAATATTTTCATTCAGGTTTGAAAAAGAAAGGAAGAAACTGATCTGATTTAATATATTAACAAATCACCTAGGGGGCGAGATAATTTGCTACTTTTCATACCTCAAAACAAATAGGGCAGTCATGGTGCATTGCTCCTTCAATACAAGGATGGCTATTCTTCAAAATGATTGAATAGCAACATCCTGGATCATACATGCATTTCAGTGTAAGATAACATCATGTTATGTTTTATTCTATCGTATCACTGCCAAAGGAGATTGAAAGTTGGGAAGATACTAATAATACTAACCACATTTAGAGCAGTGGAAGAAATTTTCCTCTCCGCCAATTCTGTAGACAAGAACAAGTATGAGTATAAGTTTCTCAAATAACATGATGCATGCTGCATATGAATTTTATGAAGGAGTCAAATACTAATTAAATGCAGAAGAGATGAAAGAGAATCTTTTATTTATTTATTATATTAATTTGGAAATGGAGATTAATGCTTAAAGAAGCACAAGTATACCGACAAATGCCACATCCACCACAATGATACTGTCTTTTAGATGTCTGCATTTTGAAAAAAAAAGAATAGCAATCAGTTGGCATCTTTTCATCCGGTAACAAAATATACAGACCATTGATTAGGTTTACTATTAAGATCCTGACTTACATCGTCATCAAATAGCTTGCATGTTTCACAAAAGTATCTCCCCATGCAAACACCGCAGTTGATGCAAACTTGCTGAGCCTGGTAACAACATAATCACTTCATCAGAAACGAGATTGGGTTGAAGCAAGAGCCGAAAAAGAGTGTCAGAGAGAGCAAGTTCCCTAGTTCAGATGCATGAGATGATGTATCAAGGAACCATTCTCAATCAAGTAACTCCATATGAATTAATTCCAGTTCTGCTCACTTGATTATAGACACATTTCCACTTTTAGTCATCAAT
The DNA here is from genome assembly GCA_002525835.2 of Ipomoea batatas. Classification (NCBI taxonomy): domain Eukaryota; kingdom Viridiplantae; phylum Streptophyta; class Magnoliopsida; order Solanales; family Convolvulaceae; genus Ipomoea; species Ipomoea batatas. The sequence goes on along the minus strand of NXFB01000282.1, from coordinate 47,721 downwards.
TAATCAATCTTTTTGAATTTAGTCCTTCAAATTTTTGAATTGACAAAGTCTACTCCAAAGTGTGGACCTGATATGGTTGATTTTAGTAAGTCAAAAAATAATAAATTTGGTAAAATTAATAGTAGTCAAGGATTAAAGAGTGAAATGTCGCTAAAATTGAAAGATCATAAGATCAAAAGTGAAACTAACTCAATTCTCACTTTCCCTCCCCTCTCAAAAAAATAAAATAGAAATAAAAATATTTAAGAATAAAGAGCCCAAACCTCTTGTTCAGTGCTACAAAGTGAGCATATAACCTGCAAGATTGAAATAGAAGACATATTTCTGTTACAATGGAAGATAACAAAGGGGAAAAGCTGCAACAGAAATAAACTAGTACAGTAGCATACCCATTTCACTTGATGACGGGGGATGTCATGTCTAAGGTTTTTGTCAACATCAATATTGTTCTGCACAACAGTTTGCGATGTTAGTATTATCAAATGACTAAAGAAGAAACTAGAACAAAAATAACATTAAGTGCTTAAAGATTTTTCTCAATGACTCTGCACACTCGAAAAAAAAGGAGCACTGAGCTGAAGAGAGGTTCTATGACAGGGAATCCAATGGATCAAATCATGAAAAAATACATGGTAAGAAGTCCTGCATCACAGGAAATAACTAATTTAAATGCAATCAAGAGTAATTCACAGAAAACAAAGAATAAAACTTACTTTTGCCTCATTATGACAATGCCGGC
>NXFB01000282.1:0-12850 GCA_002525835.2 Ipomoea batatas | reverse complement strand
ATATATATAGTTAATTCCATTTTTTGTTTTATTAGATTTATAGATGGCATTTCACTTGTAGTCTTTTTTTTTCAAAACATTCACTTTTGATTCTAGTATTATTGTGGCATGACCATTTTTGGTCCTACATCAACAAAACAGTTTAAATTTCGTCAAAATACAACAGTATATATATAACTAATTCTTATCTCATATTTCATATAACGTATATTTATTATCCTTTCTTCTAATACAAAGAAAAAAAATTAGAATGACAAATTTAATACTCTGTAAACCAAAGAAAATGCCTTCTTCATTTGTAATATAATTACCATTATTTTAGGTATAATTTTAATTAGGTATTATCTTTAATTTAATACACACTCCTAGCATGGGAACTTTGCATGTTAGCCTCCACTACTCTATCATTTAATTAGCATATTGTTTTTTACATCTTCATTTAATCATTTCTACAAGTAAATTTTTTTTTTTTTTTTTGCTTTTCATCTTTTAATATTTTTGTTATTGTTTAATGAATGAAGATCACATTAAAAAAAATTCTTGTATGTCGATCATAATCTTGTTTTTTTTTTCAATAACAAACTAGTTGATATCATATATAGTAATTAATAGGTTTAATCAAATTATATAATCGGAAAATTTATTTATGCACATCTCTTCTAGGCCAATTATATAAATGTCATCCCTTAATTCTAAGTAGTATAGTCATCTAAATGTAATCATCAGTAAGTGAAGATCTAAATTTTAAATAAAACACCTTAATCGATATTTGATTTTAGTTTGATCTATTTAGAAAGTAGGCATAAAAGGCAGACATTTTGGCAAAAGGGTCAAATAGGCTATGTACTACCATTGATTGTTCATCTAGCACTATGAACTAAAATATGGTCCATCTAGGCCATTATACTCCTAATTATTTTTCATCTAGCATTTTTAGCCTATTTCTAACAAGTTACCCATCTAATTTGATGATATGAAAAATAAAATTAGAAAAAATGATGACATGTTATTTATGTGGATGTTTTGGATGATTTCTACCCTATTTCATTAATGAAATTTTTTTATTGCAATGAAATAGGGTAGAAATCAAAATTGCTATATAAAGTTTTAAGAATTAATATCACTTTTGGTCCCACGACTGTTAAGTTTTATCAATTTTGGTGCACAACTTTAAAATTTTCAATTTTGGTCCCTAACTTTATAATTTTTATCAGTTTTGGTCCTTCCGGGCAAATTGACGGTGAAATGTTGTCGAATTTTATATTTTAAGGGTAAAATCGTCATCTCAATGAAACGTCTTCATTATCTAAACAAAATCACTGTAAAATCATATTTATAGGTGTTTTAGACAGAAACTAGATAGAGATCTATGATATTTATAGCATCGACGATTGACAAATCTTTATTTTTCTCTTAATATGATTTTTCTTTTGTTTAGATATTGAAGATATTTCTTTGGGATAATGATTTTGTCCTTAAAATATAAAATTCTGTAACATTTTGCCATCAATTTGGCCAAAAGGACCAAAACTGATAAAAATAACAAAGTTAGGTACCAAAATTGAAAAAATTTAAAGTTGTGCACCAAAAGTGATAAGACCTCTAAAGTCGTGGGACCAAAAATGATATTAGTTAAGTGTTAACTACAGTGTATGTATAGCGGGGTATTCACTATCGTTCGACAATGAGATTTCATGGAAATCGATATTTGAAAATTAAGTTATTTTTATAATAACTTAAGATATTGTATTGGGTAAATTTTATTTTATTTTAAAAATAAATTAATATTTTTAGATTTTTGGATAATTGAATAGGTTGAGATCAAAGTTGCTATATAAAGTTTCAACTACAGTGTACTGTGTATTGTATAGCGGGGTATTCAATGTCGTTCAACAATGAGATTCCATTAAAATCGATATATGAAAATTAAATTATTTTTAAAAATATAGTAAAATTTACCCAATACAATATCTTAAGTTATTATATTTAGCTTTCATATATCGATTTTTATGGAATTTCATTACGGAACAACTTTGCATACCCCACTATATATACACAGTAGTGCAGTACACTGTAATTAAAACATTATATAACAACTTTAATTTGTACCCTATTTCATTGCAAGAAATCATTTTCTTCATTAATGAAATAGGGTAAAATCATCTAAAACATTCATATAAATAACATGCATGTCATCATTTTTTATTATTTTATTTTTCCATGTCAACAAATTAGATGGGTTACTTGTTAGAAATGGGCTAAAACTGTTAGATGAAAAATAATTAGGAGTATAATGACTTAGATGGACCATATTTTAATTTATGGTGCTGGATGAACAATCAGTGTTAGTACATGGGTCTATTTGACCCTTTTGCAAAGATAAAACTAAAAAATGGGGTAGAATTTGAGAATAAAAATATTGTCTTATATAAACCACTGTTTGCTAGCGGCTGTACGTATAGATGTATTAGAATATGCCTATTTTAATAGTGATTTTAATTTGTTGCCAATTGAAATAGTAGTGATGTGACCCAATGAAAACTTGGGTTTCTTTCTCAATTGATTGGTAACGGAGTAAATGATCTATGATCCAAATCCAAGAAATTAATAAGAGCGAATAAAAGTTGATACACTTTGTTTATATATTTTTTTTTATATTTTTTTAAAAAAAATTAATAAATGTGAATTAAGGTTATACCCTTCATTTGTGTTTGATTTATTATTATTAATTTTTTTTACATCATGCTATAAGAGTTATATTATGTAATATTTTGGTTAAAAATACCCTTATCATTATAATTTTTGTTTATCCTTTTTAATGGTAATTAATAATATATAGACATTATATATTGGAGTACTATATAATTTATTTCATAAAATATAAACATCAAATTTTTAAAAATAGTTTACATTATTGTTGTTGTTGTTGTTGTTGTTGTTGTTATTATTATTATTTTGTGAGTGATATTTTTTTATACAGATCACATATGGTAAATATATTGCATGCATGCTGACAACATTTTGCAGCAAAAGAACGAATGAATTAATCAAATTATTACTAAGAGCAACAAAACATTTTGATTAATTCATTCGTGCCTGCTATGTGCTTCCATATCCTATTATAGGAGTACTGCTATAATATATTAATAATTTAATATAGCCTCCTATAATAGGAGTACTCCTTAAATTACCATCAACAGCTGCTGCTTCCATATCCTATAAACAAAACAAAAATTTATTAAAGCAACAAGTTGTAATATATGAAAAATAATAATTACAAGAACGACAAAAAAGATGGCATAAGTAGACCTTATCATCCCTGAAATATGAAAAATTCAATAATAAAATTACAGAATAAGAAAAGTCATGGTTGAAAAAATCGCTTATTGAAATATGAGTTTGGGTTAGGGTCTTACTGTTATTCTTGGTGCTATGTTTATGATTATTGCATAAAGGGGAATAATTGTAGGGTGGTTTCGCCAGTAGGGCCTGGTTTTTAGGTGGGATACAAAAAGAGGACGGAAATTATTGGGATACAAATATGGGCAATACTACACTGTAGGATGCATGTTCTCCTTTTTGAACATGCATCTTCATAATGCATTCTTATCTTTTATAATAATTGTTTCAAATTAAAATACTGTACATTATACTTGGAGAATACGAAAAGAATACCGTATATAAATACAAAATAATAAATACGTAGTTATGTATTTATTTTTTGAAATATAAGGATAAAAAATACTTAAATAGTGGGTCCAAGACCAATAACCCTAATTTCATTTAAACTACAATACTGTACACATACACGAATCATACACTCATTTTCTACCTTTTAACTATTTTTTTTAAACAAAAGCTAACATGCATTCGCAGAATGCATTTGTTTTTAAGCAAACATGCATTCCATGAAAGTACTTTGCCCATCTTTGTTACCTTTTCAAAAACGGCCTATTTTTGTATCCCACCCAAAAAACCAGCCCAACTGTGTTTATGACTCAATAATTGTTTACCTAGGATTTATGTTCGATTTGGGTATTGAATTGAATTCTTCTTGTTATTGATTGATGGCCAGCAATTGTTAGCTTGTTTTGGAGAGGATTTCATCATAGCAGAAGTTGGGTGAAAGACTCGAGCCTAACCAATATCAACTCAATTTTCCTATTATAAGAATAGAGGTAATTTGGGAGCTTATAATGCTTTTGTGTTTTAAAGGTATGATTGATGCATCACGAAAGTTGGGCAATCTTATCATAATTCATGTTTATTGATTACGAAAGTAGCTTGGACCTGAATTCTTTAGTGCATTGTCAATAATCCTTTGGTTAATTGTTTTCCCCTAATTTTAAGATTGTTAAAGCATCAAGATTGCAATACCCCTTATCTGACTCATTCCTTTATCATAATTACGGGTAAATATTTATTATATGTTTTGCATTTTTTTCAATAATTTATAACTAAATTTCTAATAAAATTTGTGAAATTTACAATCAATTTGTATGAGCAATTGCTTTAATAATAACACTTAAGTTAAATAACTTTTTTTGCTACCATAAATTGCATCAATTGCACATCTATTTGCCTGTGTAGAATTTTGGCCTTCACGTGCACATTTTTATGCCTTCAAGTGCACATTTTTTAGCCTTCAAGTGCACAATTTTGGGTCAATATTAGTTCTATCTTTTGCATTCTTTTCAACAATGTATAACTAACTTCCTAATGAAAATTTTTGAAGTTTACAAACGATTTGTATGCGCAATTGCATCAATAACACTTCTGTTGAATAAATTGCCTTTTTGCTACCATAAATTGCTTCGACTAATCATATTTATGATTTCGAGTGCATAATTTTGTCCTTCAAGTGCACATTTTTATGTCTTCAAGTGCATATTTTTGTGCCTTCAAGTGCACAATTATGGGTTCAAGTGCACAATTATGCAAAGCCGGTTTTTGGATTTTTGTGGCCCCATTTTTATAAATAAATGAGGCCCCACCAAAAGTATAAGCACAATATTTAAAACCAATACGTAAAATATATGATTTTTACTTCAAGTTATCCCTGCAGATCCAGGGCTTGATACATAATCTGTGCCCTTGGGGAAATAAAATGGTATTGTCATGCTCAATTAATTAGGTCCTAATTATTAGGAAAGAGAATTGATTTGCGATAAAACTGATGTGTTTTAGGATTAATTATGATTCTTTTTCTTAAGTAACTATATCAAAAATAAATATAAGAAGGAAAATAAAATGTGGATTTCCTACGTCCTCTAATTTTAAAGGGTCTTTTGAGTTTTTCATCAAGTTGAAATGGATGCCTAACGTCGTGGGCCAAACAGTACAACCTACTTCACTTTATCAGGGTTGTTATGCCGTGTCACATACACTATACTCTGCATTCACATACACTATATTCTACATTCACAATTTGTAAACTCCACATTCACACATTACACGATTATATGTTTAGTAACTATACTCTACATTCACATACACTATACTCTACATTCACAATTTGTAAACTCCACATTCACACATTCAAAACTCTATATTCACAAGTCCTATACTCCACATTCACAACTTGAAAACTCCACATTCACACATTACAGGGCTACAAGTTGCTAGAACTTCTTAACTCTATTACAGATTCACACATGCATAACTCTACATTCACGATTTCTATACTCCATATTCACAATCTGAAACCTCCACATTCACACATTTCTGGGCAACTCTACATTCACACAATCATAAATCTACATTCACGATTTCTATACTCTACATTCACACTTTGAAACCTCTACATTCACACATTTTTGGACAACTCTATATTCAGCAATATGTTTATTAATTAAAAAAAAAAAGACAAAAAGGACAAAAACGACGTAGTTTTGAACTCAGATCCACCCTGGGTCCACAGCATAATTTGCCACTTTATCAAGTTGAAATGGATCCCTAACGTCGTGGGCCAAACGACCTACTTCACTTACAACAGAGGAGTAAAAAATAAATACAATTATAACTGAGAAATTAAGTCATCATTACGGGTATAACACAAATAACAAATACCTAATTTTTCCTTATATTCATTTGTTTTGCAAATTACAATGGCAGTGCCCAATCCTCCATTAAGTAGTGCTCTGCTCTCAAAAGTAATTAGCCTAACATTTCGCTGCGCATTCAATTCACCAACCATTATTATTATTATTATTATTATTATTATTATTATTATTATTATTATTATTATTATTATTATATTATTATTATTATTATTATTATTATTATTATTATTATTATTATTATTATTATTATTATTATTAGTTATTACCATCTCGCGATGTCATGCAATGGGATACATCAAAATTCATATGCAATCTTAAAATGCTGATCAATTAAAAATTGTAATTAACAATTCATTAATTTGAAAAATGATAATGTTAGTTATCATATATGAAATGTAAACACTTTTCATAAAATTTAATATTATTTACAAAATAAAAAAGAATCAAAGAATAAAAGAAAAAGATATTTACAATATATATCTTCCCTAGCTGAATTGTAGGCACCTCTAAGACTATGACATCAATCCTGGAGTTTTAAGGTTGTTCCATGCCTCCATACTCAAAATCAATTATCGATCCTTTGACGTTTGGCTAAAGGATGGATGAGTCCCTTCCACTCAACCACACCCACATATATGATTTAGGGAAAATTGTAATTTATGCCCCTCCATAATATGTCAATTATCAATGTCAACCCTGAATTTTAGTGGTGTAAATATTGCCCCTCAATTTTCAAAAATGGTATATATATTGCCCCTCCCGTGATGTAAATATTGCCCCTCCCGTCGGTAGGGAGGGGCAATATATGTACCGTTTTTTTTTTAAAACTGACGTCGTATCTATATTTCCTTTTAAAAAATTAAAGATACGACGTCGCGACATATGACGTCAGTTTTTTTAAAAATTAAAAATAATATACGACGTCGTATAATTTATTTATAACATCTGCTAGAACTACGTTGGAAAATAACCGACGTCGTATGCCCAAAATAATCGACGTAAAAAAGTATTTTTGTAGTAGTGACTTTTACTCCCTGATGTGACAAATAAGAATTGAATATTTTTATCATGTGGGTCCCAGGATAGGTGTCTACATCAAAGTTTATAAGAGGGAGTACAAGTTGAGAGTATGAAATGGGAGTCCATGTAGTATTTTCCGTTGAGAAAAGCTTTATATGGCTTAAAGCAGACGCCTAGAGCATTGTATGGTTGCATTGACTCATATTTTATTGAAAGTGGTTTTATGAGATGTCCTCATGAACATACTTTGTATGTCAAATGCACTGATTTTGGTGATGTTATAATTTGTCTGTATGTTGATGATTTGATTTTTACTAGAAATCAAATCATTATTAAGAGATTTGAAATGACTGATATGGGCCTTATGTGTTTCTTTCTTGGCCTGAGGTTGTTCAGATGGATAGGATGGTGGAATCTTTATTTCATAAAAGAAATATGATGTTGATATTTTGAAAAAGTTCAAAATGGAAAACTCCAAACCAGTTTCGACTCCGGTAGCTGAAAAGTTAAAGATATCCAAAGATAGTCTCGTAAGAATGTGAATGTTATAGCTTATAAAGCTTAATTGGGAGTTTGAGATATTTGGTGGCAACAAGGCCAGATATTTTTTTGGAGTTAGAATACTTAGCAGATTCATTGAGGAACCAAAAGAATCACATTGAGCTGCAGCAAAGCGAATTCTGAGATATGTTAAAGGTACGAGTAATGATGGAATTTTTTACTCTACTAATGAAGTTGTGGAACTTGTTGGGTATACAGACAGTGATTGGGCTGGAGATATTGAGACAAGAAAAAGCACATCGGGATATTTTTCAACCATCTTGGTTTCGCCATATTTTCTTGGTCTTCAAAGAAGCAGCAGATTGTAGCACTTTCAACCACAGAAGCAGTAGATTGTAGCACTTTCAACCACAGAAGCAGAATATATATATTGCAGCAGCAAATTGTGTTACTCAAGCAGTTTGGCTCAGGAGAATTTTGGAGTTTTTTACAACACAAGCAGGATGCACCTAGAACTATTTTTTTGTGACAACAAGTCTGCAACTTTGTTGTCGAATAATCACGTCTTTCATGGTCGCAGCAAACACATTGATATCAAGTATCACAAAACACATTGAGTATTGTTCAAGTGAATGACAAGTTGCAGATATTTTTACGAAGCCATTGAAGATGGAGACATTTCTTAAATTGAAGAAGGATATTGGAATGACCAATATAACTAACTTGGTTTAAAGGTGACAATGTTATAATAATAATAATATTATTATTATTACTATTAAACCAAGAAATGGAGCATGCAACATTACGTGGAGAAATGGAAGCAATACATGGTCTACGTGGGAATAATAGAAGAGCATTACCGGTACATGGCTTCATGAACCTAAATCTTAGCTTTAATTTGTTAGTTATTCCTGTACACTATAAATAGATTGTATTTCAAAGCATTTAATCATGAATTCAAAATCATTTCTTATTCCTATTCCTTCATTCCTTTCTCTTTCAATTATTATATTGTATAATATATCTAACATAGATCAAATGCCCAAAAAAAAGTAACACATCATTCAAATATCATAAAAAAATGGAACACATCATTTAACCACAAAATGGACCACTCTATCAACTTTATTGTCTCCCTCCCCTAAATAATTCCATTGATTAATGTGGAAATACAGTTTCATCCAAACATTGCATCCAGAAGCATTTAAAACTTTTGTGCATTTATAGAAACATATTAATCCAACACATAAACAAGTTGCTTGGCCTGCTGGCCTCCAACGCACTGTTCATCATGTGACTCGGTTATAAGGAAGGTGAAATTGAAGAAAAGCAAGGCCAAGGAGAGTATTATTTTTTACTAGTAAAATTGGATAGCATAATTATATTACTATTTTTTTTATGTGTGTGATTATTTTATTAAACACTTTTATTCTATAGAGTATTTAACTATTACATGAATTTTATGATGATTATTATTATTATTATTATTATTATTATTATTATTATTATTATTATTATTATATGATATCTCTTATTTGTGAGTCTAGATTTTCACAATAACAGATATGATCGATGAGTTGAAGAAACCTTAGCATTAAGATACAAAAAGGGATTCTTATTATTTGATTAAGCAAACCGAACTAGGACCCAAAAGAGTGCTCGAGTAGGAAAAAGCATTATTTGAAGATCATTATAAAATTTTATTCCTTTAGCTTTCTTATGTGATTTGATTTTTATTACATTTGAGAGAAATTTATCATGTGCACATATAAAATAATGATTGCAAAATTTTCTTGTCACCAAAAAAAAAAATCGAAAAAAGAGAAGACATCTTGACAGTGGATCGATCGAGATTAGCCTAAAGAATGTTTTGTGAAAATCATTTTCCAAGAACATACAAAGACCACATTAAACAAATTAAAAATGGGAGAAATCTTAGAATACATCATATGATGCCGTAATGGCTATGCCAACTCTGGACAACATATAACAATTATTAGGTTAGATTCAATCCCACTTAAATGTGATCTTCATTCATTAAACAATAACAAAAATATTAAACGATGAAAAAAAAGAGTTTACTTGTAAAAATGATTGTAAATGAGGGTAAGTAAACATAAAGATGTAGAAATTAGTATTGGAATTAAATGATAGAGTGGTGGAGGCTAACATGCAAAATTTCAGACCTTTTTAAATCTTCAATAATATAATATGGGTAAGCACTTTGCACATATATGTAAAAAAGAAAGATGAGAATTATTGTCAAAAAAAAAAGAAAGATGAGAATTAAATTAAAGCTAAGGGTGGAGTATGGAAAGGGATAAAAGGGAGAGGGAGCATGACGTAATGCAAAACTAATAATATGGGATGGACAGTGAAGTAAGGAGTAGCTTCATTTATGAGAGCATTAATGCTTTTCAATGGCAATGGTGTACGTGAAGACTAAATTATGGGCACATCTACAAAACTCTGCACAACTAGTGTGACCTCACCTATCACCTCTCTCCTCTCTCAATTTTTTTCTACTATTAATTAAGACTTGTATATTATATTATAGGTGTAGAATGTTAGAGATAAGAATTTATTATATGTCATTTTTCTTTCCTTTCTTTTCAAATCTTTATTAAATTGGGTAGATATTCGTAATGATATAATGAGGTTCATTTATTTTTAGGCTATATGTCAATATCAGCTTAAGTTACCTATACAAGTCAATGTCAATCTTTTACCACTAGAGCATCTTTGATAGTTAGAATTTTTCCTCAGTTTTTTATGGACCTCACCATCCACTTCATCATCCATTATCTCACTCAATCACAAAAACATAATTCTCCCCATTAGGTCATCCTCATTAAGGAGATTTTGTGAAAATTTTGGAATAGTAAAATGTGAGGATGAGCGTTTTTTTTACAAATGTGAGGGTTAGTTATTTTAGGGTGTTTTTCTCCAGCAAATTTAGATTTTTGGCAGTGAAAGTGGGGCCCACTTGTGCGAAGAAACCTGTGCCTCAGTCTCCTGCAAATGGTGTTGAAGTGCTTTAGTCCCAACTAGCTAAGATGTGTTTTTGTATATGCTCTTATACAATTCGTATCATATGTTCAAATTATGATGGCATTTATATATATATATATATATATATATATATACACGCGTGCACACACACACAAAAATTATTTTATATGTGCGATGCATAAAAAATATATGCATGTAAGCATTGAAAATAAAATAGATCATGAACCTGGAGATGATGATATCCCAAAACATTCTTATATTTAATTTAAATATTTTAGGGTGTGTTTGGTTGGGGGGTTTAGACATAGGTAATGGATATGAAAGTGATTGCTAATGTTTGGTTGATAGGTTTTGAGAATGTTACTATGGGTTTGGAATACCCCAAGAAAATCCATACCCTTATTAAATAAGGGTTTATTTCACTTCCTTATTTCTTCCACAACTATTAATAATCATTTTCATTCCACCCAACTACCAAACATGTTAAATACTTTCATCAAAACCATTACTATTACCAAGTATTTGATACCCATTCCTATTTCGATTCCCATTTGCAAACCAAACGCACCCTTAATGAAATTTGAAGAGATAAAGTTTGTTAGATATCTTCTCCCTTCAAATTCACCATGTGATGAAGCAACCTAGGACGATGATGGGCGTATATAATGATGCAGGCAGCAGGCATGTGCTCAACTCACAACTTCCATATATTAATTAGGCCTCGGCTACGGTGTTGTCTATTCAAATTTCAATTCTTCCCTATTTTTATCTGTCAATGCCATTATGAATTATATTTAGAGAAAAAAAGCACATTTTGTTACTGAGTTCTTATGATTGTATTTATTTTTAACTCCCCTGTTGTTATTGTTATTATTATTATTATTATTATTATTATTATTATTATTATTATTATTATTATTGTAAGATTGTACAATGTATTTTCTAACACTATACAATTGTAAGATTATTTTGGGTATTTTATGTGGAACACATATGAACTGACCATATTTTAATTAAAGATATTAGACCAATTACTAATATTGTCTGTTTTTCCTAACTAGTTCCTTGTCCACACATTTACATTCTATATTTTGCCATGGCAGTGAGCAACTTATTGGTGAACTCCACATGCATTGACAAACGTTTGTTTATTAAATGTTCCAAAAATATCAATCTCTCGATCAACAGTACACTTTGATAATGTGAGTCCATGAAATTAATAAGAATATGATATGCATCGTCAAGGTACTACAAAGAAAATACGGAGTATCAAATTATATTGCTAGCATTATATATATTAATTAGCAACCTGCCAAAGACCTTGTGGTCAAGTGGCATCCGGTGTCCCAATTAATACTCCCACATGGATGATGTGAGTGGGTTCGAGTCTCAGTGGACTCGTCAATACTAACAGAGTCAGTAGTACTCAAAAAAAAAAAAAAAATTAGCAACCTACATATATCTCTTCTCTCTCCTAATAAGTCATCAGACAATATGGGAAAGAAATTGAAGTCAAAAGTCAAAACTAGGTATGGTATGGGTGTACCACCGAATGAAAAGTTAGCAAAAAGTTGAATTCGACCAAGAAAAACAGCCTATGCATATAAATGACCGAAAGTAATGTTAATACTTTATGGGGATCCATTAATTGTAAGAAAAAATGACCATTGGTAATATAATGAATCATTTTCAATCCATTTGCATTTGAAATTTAGTGAAGTTTTTCTTTCAAAACTTTAAATTGTTACTATTTTTTTTTGAGAAGTTAAATTGTTACTATTAATTATTACATTTATGTTATTCATCAATAAAGTGTTCAAGTTTGTATAATAATGCTGATGATAATTACGAAAATTCTACTACGTTTTTTTTTAAATGACAAAAACTTGTGTGAGACCGCCTCATGGTTTAGATCTTTGATTAATGAGGTCAAAGATCCAACCCATTAATTAATAAAAGATTTGACCCATTAATCAAAGACCCGACCTCTCACGAATTGAGATCCGTGATACGGTTTCACACAAGTGTTACCCTTAAAAAAATATGTTATGATCCGTCTAATTTTTATAGATATAAAGTTGAAATTAGTTCTTAATTTTCTCCTAAGGACTTGTTCTCATATGATCCAATACACACAGGCGCGCACACACACATGTGTAGTGAAATTGTCTATCTTTTATAATTTATGATTTAGTTAGTTTTTGTTTTTGTTTTTTTTTTTTTGAGGTTTATGCTTTAACTTTTTTTAAATTTAG
>NXFB01000281.1:67175-91068 GCA_002525835.2 Ipomoea batatas | reverse complement strand
TTCTCATATCAGAAATGCAATAGGTATAATAACTAGTAAGAGAGAAGGCAAGAGATACAAAGAGAAAGAACCATCAATCTTGTTATTCATCCTTTAATCCAATATATACATGATATAAATAGTTCTAGTAAATCTCTAAATCTATAAAAGATGTAGAGATATTATTATTAAAAAAAAACCATCTAGTAATGTCCATATTAATTTATTTATTTACACCTCTCCCTTGGGCATTACTATATTATACGCCTGCCTTGTTCAAAATATCTATATAGAAATTCCATAGGAAAATCCTAGTTGAGGAAAAGATCATATTACATGATTTTTGTGTATTCATGTGTTACACTAGTTGTATAATTAAAATACTTTTAATTGAGGAAATTGTATTAAAACTCAATCAAATGAAATATAGTACAACCATTATTGACCTTAAAGGCCTAATGTTCATTGATCGATGTTTCAAGAAGAGATTATCGCTTCCTATAAAGATATTAATCTTCCAAGTCTACCCCTTCTAAGATTTTGTTTCTTTACTTTTCTTGAGTCAATAATTGCTGACTTATTAAATTCTTGAATGATGCATGAACTTTGCGAAAGAGATATCCTTAGTTAATGTAGATTTCACACAATTGGAAGGAGTGAAATGTAACCCTAGAGGCAGGGTGACATCAATCCTCTGTGTTCAAGTCAAATCATTCAGTAGAATACACAAATCGCTAATGCAATCCTTAGGAAGATTTTTATCTAGAAGGGGTTTTAATTAATCAACCTAGTGATGGACAATTTTATAATATTCTCGCAAGTGCACGAGTTACATGTAGTTTAGCATGCAAAGCAAGGGTCGAACCCACAAGGAACCGATACAACGCGATATGGTTGGTAAGGAGGGCATGGAAGCATTTAGCAGCCACACCCTTCTAACCTGGAACCCGATATCAGGTTCTCAAGAAAATATTCCTACGAATATTCCAAAGTATACACGGCAAAGAGGACCCAACCGGTTGGCTTCATCATTGTGAATAATTTTTCAAGACCCAATACACTCTGGTTAATTATTACGTGAGAACGAAAACTTTATATTATAATGTGGCATTTTCTACTATAATTGGAAGAACTCGACATGGCTTGACAACGTTTCGAACAACGGTGTTTTTTTTTTTTTTGCAATTTGGACTACCCTTTGGGGTAACGTCACGTTGAGGAATTTAACGATGCCTTCCAATCCATACTCACACACACAGCTACTATCCAACAAGACCAGGAAGTCGACCTCTACGTACATCGTTGGCTTTGATGAATGGCTTATATCGATATCAAAAACTAACACCTGTCGGACTTGAATTTTTCCATGAATTTGTCCAAATTGCTTTTACTACGTCAAATATGTTCTCCATGAGGTTTGGTTATGGATGCTATATATTTGGGAGTGACTAATGGCTCACTGTATTTCTCTATTTTAGGCGGTTTTGTGCGACCAAGAACTTCGTTCTCGGTGTTCGCTATAATGAGTTCAGCTAGCAGCTATTATGTATACCATACTAAGCCTTTTAGCGTGTCACACAACTCTGCAAGGATGTCTAGCGTCTTCTCTCTACTCGAGCGGCAACTGTCCTAAATCAAGTACAACCACCGGCGTTCTAAAGGTCTCTACTTTCATTGCGATGAAAGGTGGTCTCTGGTACATCATTGCAAGAAACTCTTGCTCTCTGGTGATTGATGAAGTCACCGCTAACCCCAATAAAACATAGGTGCTTAGATCAAAAGAACTTGAAAATATGGGATTATCTCGACATACCATTGATAGATGTTCAATTGTGATATTTTGTTTTGCATATTTTGGTCAGTTTTGGATAAGAATAACTTTACTATTGTTTAAATTGACCAATTATGTATTAAATTGTATATGAATGAGCAAATTGGAAACATATAAGGTTTGAAGGCAAAAAGAGCTAAATTAAAGGCAAAATAGACTCAAAATAGGCAAAATAGGATGAAATCGTCACAAGAGCTGTCACACACGTAAAGCATGACGTGAGACCAACTTCATAACACCATTTTAGCTACCATGTACGTGAGGAGCTTCGTGAGATCAACTCCTTATAACGCATTGAGTCACGCCCGTGAGAGTGTTTGTGAGAAGAAACTTCATAGAGCGCATTAGGGTTGTCACAAGGCCTATCAGGTATTTTAGTACTTTTTAATGTTTATTCTTAAATTATAATATCTTATTTAGCCTCGATATTTCATTTGTAAAATAAAAAAATATGGTTTTAGCAGGATTGTGCATGGAAATGATGGATATATTAGAAATGGAGTAAACCAACCCGGGAAGACGAAGCAAGGAGGACTCAAGCGGACCCGGGGCCCAAGGTAAAGCTCGTGCTCAACCCGGGCGGCCTCAGCCTCCATGAGCGCAAGGAGCCCAAGCTCGGCCACCAAGGACGACGTGGATGATCCTAGGGGACTAAGGGGTCCCAAGGGCCAAAGAGATGGGTTTAGACCCCTCTAAGAGCCCTTGCCGCGACTATAAAATTATTCCTCTAAATGTGTGATGACTCGAGCCCCATTATGGGGCCTAGAACCCTTCAGTGAATCATTGGAAGGAGTATGACAGATTTGGAGAACCAAAGAGCTGGTTGGACCCCCGGGGAGTCTCGAGAAGGTGCACCTTCCGATCCTACCCTGGAAGCTCAAAGCTATTTTATTTTTCAAATGTAAATGGGGGGCTTAACTCCAAGCATCGACATATGTTCTCCCTAATAGAAGTTGTAAAGTCCAACCTCGATTAGTGCAAGGCAAAGTAATCAACCCTATGGTCGCGGTCGTGCGCGCCAACCCCAACCTTGGCATTCCCTAACGGTAGTACAGGGGGGACACCCCCGCTCACTACCTAACGGAAGAACCTAATATGGGCAGCTTGCCCTTTGAAAAAGCCAAAGCTAAGCAGGTGAGGAGAACCTACCTGCTCATCATTGATACACTTTGTATGAGGTCCTGTAATGGCACCCTACTATGATGTCTATACCCCAAGGGGTAAGATTAGTTTATAAAGAGATACACGAGGGGACTTGCTCGGCCACTAAGGGGCCTACACCAAGGGTCGGAGAGCTATCCTACAGGAGTAATTTTTGCCAAACATAGCGAAGGAATGTGATGAATATACAAGGAACTACAAGACCTGCCAACAATTCTAAATTGGCCTAGGCTGACTTGCCACCAACTACACCCCATCAGCTCGATGATCCCATTTTCTAGATGGGGATAGACATAGTGAGAGCCCTACCTATAGGGTCGGGCAAGAGGAAGTACTTGATAGTGGCGATGGACTATTTACTCCTCGGAAGGCTACAAGCGAGACACCCATCTCACTAGCCTATGGTTTCGAAGCTCGAGCGCCCGCAGAGGTCGTCATACCCTCCCACTAAGCTAAAGAGTACGACCCTGACCTCAACTAAAGTATGGAATGTCGAGCACTTATTGAAGTATTATCAATAATCCGTTTGTAGAAGGTGGTCCGTCCCCTTCATTTCAATAAGCTTAGTAAAAATATCGCTATGGATGACTCATTTTCACTTCTTTTCAGGGGAAGGGAGGGGGGTACTTACCCGGCCCCTCCAACCGTACCCTATGGAAGCACAAGGTTTGACCTCGCGTACCAACCCCAACAAAAGAGCCTAACGGCTGGGTGACTAAGGACTCGGGTCGAAGGACTATCACCCTAAGGGGGCACGAGGCCCAACATCGCAAACCAACCCCGACGGAAGAGCCTAACTGTGTCTAAGGACTCGGGTCGAAGGGCTATCACCTTAAGGGGGCACAAGACCCGACCTCGCGTACCAATCTCGAAAAAAGAGCCTAACGGCCTGGTGTCAAAGGACTCGCGTCGAAGGGCTATCACCCTAAGGTGACACGAGGCCGGACCTCACGTACCAACCCCGACAGAAGAGCCTAACGGCTCGGTGTCTATGGACTCGGGTCGAAGAGCTATCACCCTAAGGGGGCAAGAGGCCCTTCCTCATTTGCCACCCGACGGAAGAGTTTTTTTAACCAAGGGTACCCTTGGAAAAATAATTACATGCTAAGTATAAATAAATAAATAAATAATCAAACCGCAAACTAATCCATGGCACGAGGTCCGGCTCCCAAGTAGAGCTCAAACCCCGAGCTTGATATCAATGAGCGAAGTGAGTGGCACTTGTCGAGGGTCCGGTCGAGCTCAACCTCAGCATCAGCATTGAGCCGAGCCCTCGCACCGAGCTCTTGGTCGATGTGGTAGGCCTAACAGGTCCACCGGGGAGGTCAAATTTAGTCATGCCACCCCCTCCCAACCAAGCACAAGTTCAACCAAAGATAAGAGACGCGTGGGAGTAATGAAGCAAGATATGGGCGATACAAATCAAAGCAAGAATTGTGAAATTTTCAAGGCGCGGCTTGGAGTTGGCGAGTCAGAATTTTCAAGGTGCGGGTCAGTGAAATATGAGGAGTAAGTTATTAATTCACAAGGCACGACTCAGAGTATCTACTCTCTTTCGTCGACGACTTCTCACAGCTCAGAGAGTGTGTGACTAATGATGGATATATTACAAATGGAGCAAACTGACCCGGGAAGACGGAGCAAGGAGGACTAAAGCAGACCCGGGGCCCTAAGGTAGAGCCCCATACTCAACCCCATTGGCCCAGGCTAAGCCCATGCTTAGGCCTCGGCCAATGCCGTGGCCTAGCACCTCGGTCGGGGTGCCCTAGCTCGCTTGGCTGAGGTGCCCGAGGTCGCTCGGCTAGGGTACCGAAGGGCTGCTCGGCTGGGGTGCTAAGGGAGTGCTCGGTTGGGGGTGCCTAGGGACGCTCGGCTGGGGTGTCGAGGGGTGCTCGGCCGAGCGCAGTCCAAGTTTGTTGCAACCAACTCCCTCTTTTTACGGGGGCGGTTAGGAGGTTTGCTAGTATAAATATTAGGATGATTTTCCCATTAAGACACCATATCCTATCTTGTCTAAATCATGTAACTATTGTAAGAGCATTACAACACATTAATACAATATTATCTCTGTGATACACACATTCTGTCTTTTCTATCGTATTATTATTCATTTATTATTTCATTTCTTTATTGGGTTTATTAATTCGGACCCCTATGTTAATTAAATCCATCAGGAAAATATGAACGATGTACCACAATTGAAGAGATAAAAAATTAAGAAAGAAGGTTGTCAATTCTTTATTTTGTAGATAAATACAAAAACGGTAAAAGTTATAAAGAATAAAGGTAATAAACTTTTAAAATAATAATATATTAATTTTAATAGAGTTTATTAGTTTTGTTTCTGTTAAAAGTATACCCTTTTTAAAATTTAAAAGAAGAATATTGCAAGTTTGTAGCTATACATAGTTAGGGAATGGGTTGGACAAAATTAAATGTTGATGCCACTGTCCAAAAGGAAGAGGAAAAATGGGTTTTTGTTTTATTCATAGAGATGCTAATGGTGACTTTGTTGTAGTAAAGAGTGTGCCTTAGAGGGGAATTTTCAAACCAAGTGAAGCTGAAGCCATGGTAGTCCGCGAAGCTTTGAGTTTGCTAAAGGAAAGAAATGAGGATTTTATAGAAGTTGAAACTGATTGCCAACAGCTCGTTCAAGCTAATTAACATGAACAATGGAAATTCTTCTTTTAATCTGCTGGTTTTGGATATTAAGGATCTGATGTTGAAGTTTAATCACATCTCCTCAAAATTTGTTAGACGATCTACGAATTAAACGGCCCACTAACTAGCCCGAGAGTCTGGTTCTTTGCCTGATTGTAAGGAGTGGTGTCTATACCCTCTGTCTTTTATTTGCAATGCTCTATACTCGGATATAAATTAATGAATCTCTAGTTCGATTTTCAAAAAAAAAATGTTGATAAATTATCCAAGGAGGTGATTGTTGAAATTCTAGGCATATCTAAAGAATCTTTGCAGGGCAAATATCTTGGGTTACCTTCTCTTGTGGGAAAGAAGAAATCTGAGATCCCTTGATTCAACAAAGAGAAGGTCATTGGGAGGATCAACAGTTGGAACAATAAATTTCTCTCCCGTGCAGGTTGGGAAGTCCTTATTAAAAATGTTATGCAATCCATTCCTACCTACGCAATGAGTATCTTCTTACTCCCGCTGGATATTTGCAACAAGATTGAATTGGCTCTTAATAAGTTTTGGTGGAGGGGTCAGTTGGCTGAAGGTAAAGGCAGTTGGTGGGATGGGATTACGCAAAATTAGGGATTTCAACTTGGAACTATTGGGGAAACAAGTTTGGCTCCTCACCCATTTAACTAAATCCTTCGTATATAGGGTGTTTATAGCCAAATATTATCCCAAATCCTCCTTTTGTAAAGCTAGATTGGTGGGAGTCCCTCCTTTGTTTGGGGGAGTATCCTGGAGGCTCAATCCTTAATTAAATCTATCTGCAGATGGCGTGTTGGCAATGGACAGTCTATTAGAGTGTGGGAAGATCTTTGGCTCCCTATCAGTGAATCTCCTATGTGAGGTCCCCTTTGATTGATCAGCTTGCTGACACCAGAGTACATTCATTGTTTGAGGTTAATCGTTGAGAATGGGACAAAGAACTCTTGAATAATATTTTTGAAGAAGCTGACAGAGATCTTATCCTTAGTATTCCTAGTCGGGGGAGTTCGTTAATCATTTGAATTTTGAATGTTTGTTGGACATCTATATGGAATCTCCAAATCCCCCCAAGGTCAAAATTTTTGTGTGGGAAGTCTACTTAAACATTATTCCCACTGCAGACAATTTGGCAATGAAAAAAGTATTCATGGATCCTTGCTGCCCTCTATGCAAATCCCAACGTGAAACTACAGGCCATGTATTGTTGGAATGCTCTTATGTGACAGTTTGTTAGAATAATTGAGGGGTATTCTTCTCCTACAGCAAACTTGTCTCTACATGAACGGTTCAAGCTTGACCTTTTCCTCTCTTGGCATGTTGTCCTCTTGTTTATTCCTGACCGTGTCATGGAGTATTTGGAAGGAAAGAAACAACAGAATATGGAATGACACCAAATCTAATTAGACAACAATTGTTGAAGAAGCTAGGGCTTACTTGGAGGCTTGGCAGATTGTTCACACGCAAGTTCGTTCCTTCTCCTGTGAAGGCACCTATTCAAATGAAGTGGAAAAAGGCCCCCTCTAGACATTATAAATTAAACATGGATGATGCCATCGATATGAAGGCAAGTTCGTGTTAGACATGTATGTCTTAGGAGCCAACATTTATTATTTTGGTCATTGATGTCTGATTAAATAAATATAATAAATAAGTGTTTTATTTATTTTAGTTTGGCTTAGTTAATATTTGATATTATTCCATAATATCTTCTTAATTCTTCATTCTTAAGAGTTAAGAATATGAGTGACGAAGAATTAATAAATGAAGTATTTTAAAAATGTTCCTAGCTAGTTATAAGAATTCGAATAGGGCATTAAAATTCACATAAGACTAGCACATTGTCCTTCTTATGGTGAGTCTCATGCCATTCTGTATGAGATATGGAGAGTGGACATGTGGATGATTCTTAAAGAACAAGTCATTGAACAATGTTGACTACAATCTATCGCATAGTGTTTACCTACGTGTCATCGTATGTTGTATGTTACAAGTATGCAGTAATCCTTTGACTTGAGACGACATGGTTGTCTCGTATAGATGGTGAACTAGTTTTTTTCAGTATGCGTCTTTTGTTCCTTATGGGACTATAAGTGTATCTGGTGGCCTAGTTCATTATTGTACGGATCGTGTGCGTGCAATAGAGAATCCACCACCTTGAAATAACAAGCATGTTCTAATCTATTGAATATCGTACAATAAGAATCTCTGGCCAAAGTATAATGAAGTTGGATTTTAGGTTAAGAATATTGAATAGACATATTGACCAGGTTTATGGGTTTGACCAAGTTTGACCATGATCTTTACTTGGTTCAGAACAAGTATTGTGTGGTTGTAACGGAAAGGTTCATTATACTATATTAAAATATATATTCATTTTCAAATAGGTAGTCATGACATACTGCTAGGTGTCATTCATGATTTACGAGTTATTTAATAATGAGTTATTAAATATTAATCGTTGCTAGTTTGACTTTAAACCCAAAAGGTCACACCTTAATGGTTTATGGTAATGCTGAGAACTTCAAAAGAAATCGATTAAGAGTTATCGATATTCAATTAATACATTAATAACTTATTAATAAATTAATTCAATATTGGGTAGTTTTGGGCTTTTAAAGGCTAGCACCTTTGGGCCAAAATCAGTTGATAAATAAATTATAATACTGTAAATCTAGTTGGAAACAATTAATAATGTATCTAATAATTAAAATCGTGCATTGTTGGAAATTAAATATATAATAATTAAGTAATAAATATGTTTAGGAAAGTAGATATATTTTGTTAATTAGAAATAAAAGAGTTTCCTAATAAAATACAAGTCTTAGATATTTTGCAAAAACGGACCCGATTAAAATTGACTTTGTTTTTTAATGATGTGACATTTTCTCCTTTACTGCTGGTGTATAGCATCTATACATCGACGATGCATCAAATATTAATCATTTACAATATTACGCAAACATTAATAGTATAAGAGTATTTTGGGCAAGAAGTTAAAATTGAGGATTTTGTTTTTATTAATAGTATAGATTACGTTGCAGGAAATATATGTATAGTATTATTATGATTAATAATTTTAATCTAAAGCTGTATGACCAATAAAAAAGTAGGGAATAATATATTTTTATTAAGAATTGCATTACCATATTTTAATGTACAATTATAGTACGAATAGGAATTATATTATCATATTTTGTAATATTACGCAAACCTTAATAGTATAGAAGTGTTTTGGACGGAAAGTTAATTGAGGATTTTGTTTTTATTAATTGTATAGATTACGTTGTAGGAAATATATGTAATGTATTATTATGATTAGTAATTTTAATATATAATTGAATTATGAATAGGATAGTAGGAAAGAATATATTGTATTGGGAATTGTATTACAATAGTTTAATGTGCAATTGATGTATAAATATGAATTGTATTACAATATTTTACAATATTACGCAATTCTTAACCGCATAGGAGTGGTTTGGGCGGAAAGTTAAAATTGATGATTTTTTTTATTAATAGTATAAATAGATTACGTTGCAGGAAATATATGTACTGTATTATTAGGATTAGTATTTTTAATCTACAATTATATTACCAATAGAAAAGTACGTAGGGAAGAATATATTTTATTAAGAATTGTATTACCATATTTTAATGTATAATTGTAGTTCGAATAGGAATTGTATGTATTACCATATGTTTTGGGCGGAAAGTTAAAATTGATGATTTTGTTTTCATTAATTTATAGATTACGTTGCAGGAAATATTTGTATTGTATTATTACGATTAGTAATTATAATCTACAATTATATTACCAATAGGAAAGTATGAAAGAATATACGGAGTATATTTTATTAAGAATTGTGTTACCATATTTTAATGTATAATTGTAGTAAATTGTATTACCATAGTTTACAATATAATAGTACGCAAACCTTAATAGTGTAGGAATGTTTTGGGCGGGAAGTTAAAATTGAGGATTTTGTTATTATTAATAGTATAGATTTTTATAATATATATGATATATATATTATAAAAATAAAAATAAAAAAAAAAGCCTTGAAGGTGAATGAATCACTGCCGTATTCATAAGATTAATATATATGAGATTCATTATGTCACCTTCTGCGCTTTATTTTCTTACGAAAATCACTATTGCAGTATTCATCATCTCCGATTCTCCGTCCATATTCATAATCTCCGTTCGTCTTCTCATTTCTAATCAACGATCAATCCGGAGAAGGTGACACGGAGAAGAAAAGCCAGCTTGGAGAAGTTGTCTATGCGGTAATTTGACGGCCGGTTGTCGGCAAAACTCTTGTTGACCGTGCTGCTGCCGCCGGAAAAATGAGATGATGGATATTTGCTTGGTCTGTGTATTTTCGTAAGTTTTGGTTAAAAAATATTACTACCAATTAAAAGTTAGATAATTTTGGTAGCATTATTTATGTATGATAATTAGAATTATATTTCCAAATTAAATATTAGATATTTTTTGTGATATTAATTCTTATCATATTTGAAAATTTTTTTATATATGATAATTAGAATTATACTACCAGCTTTCAAAAAAAATAATTATATTACCAAATTAAATATTAGATATTTTTGGTGATATTAATTATCATCATATTTTTAAAAAATTATATTGATAATTGGAAATTAATTATTACTAATTAAATATGAGATATTTTTTTGTAGTATTAATTATTATCATAATGATTATTTTCTATATTTGAAAAATTAATATTTTGGAAGATTAGATGATAATATATTATTGTTACCATTTAAAATAGGAATAAGGGTCAAATAGACCACCGAACTACAACTGAAACTGCAATTAGGCCATTGAACTAAAAAACAATGCAATTGGGTCCCTGAACTACACAAATCTATGCAAATTAACCCAAAATGACTTGTTTGACTTGATATTCCGGTTACCAACTTTAAAAATAATATTTTAAAATAATTATAAATAAAATAATTAATTAAAATTAAATTTAAAATTAAAAATTAAAAAAGGACCCAATTGACTTGTTCCTGTTTTTTTATGTAAATTTTAATTAATTTATTTATTTAAAATTATTTTAAAATATTATTTTTAAAGTTGGTAACCGGAAGATCAAGTCAACAAGTCACTTTGGATTAATTTGCATGAATTTGTGTAGTTCAGGGATCCAATTGCATTGTTTTTGAGTTCGATGGCCTAATTGCAGTTTCGCGTGTAGTTCGGTGGCCTATTTGACCCTTATTCCTTTAAAATATGATTTTTATGATAGTAATAATTATGTTATTATAATCTTAAAATATTTATTTTTCTTCTTAAATACGGATTCTTTATGTGATAACTGAATGCTATTTAGGTAAGTTTTCATGATTATAATATTTTAGATTAAAGTGTTTAATTTAAAATAAAATTATAATAGTAATTGATTGATTTCATGCAAATTTAATTTTGGTATGAAATTAATTAATTAATTAATGGAAAGTTTTGATTTGTTATATGGAAATATGTTTCCATATAAAGTTTATTTTAGATTGACCAAGTTTTTATGGTATAGTTGAATTATATCTTATAAAGCCACAAATTAATGCATTACTTATTTTATGCTATGTATATATGGATTGCCTAGCATGTCGGTTTTGTCATGGACTTAGAACACCTTGAATGAATGTGATTTATTTTGGGTTTTGCATCATTTTTGTGATTAATTATAATTGGGGCCTGCGTGCCTCTAATCTATTATTGTAATGTAAATCCCTTCCCAATATATGTACTCCATTTCTAGTAGATAGGAAATGTATGTATGGAGAACCGAAGACTTCAAGAGTTGAAGACTAGAAGACTTCAAGAGTTGAAGACCTAAATATGTATGATGGAAGCTTACATGTAATAGATATATAGGATTTTAATTTTTCACTATTCACTGTGCACGGTCAAAATTAGCTGGCTCAATTTTGACCATTTAGAAGTTCATGACCGATATCAAGTTTACTTTTCATGCACTTTATATATATATATATATATATATATATATATATATATATATATATAGTGTGTGTGTGTGTGTGTGTGAGATATATGTGAATATGTTGCATGAGTAAAGTGAAACTTAATAATTCTTAAAATCTTCTCTATATTAAAATATTAAGTTGTAAACGGTTAGGCCTCAAGAGTTGAGATTACCTAATTGTGGCTCTCCACCATCGTTAGAAATCAAATATTTTTCCTAGCACGGTGTTGGCTATGCCAACATAGGGGCAACGTGTTAGTTTAAAATATTTTGATTTTCTTATTTTAAACATATGATGTGGTAGCACGTAGAAAAGTCGAAGTCGAAATCTACTTGTTACCAGGATGGTGCTTTTGACTGGGTTGTTATGCCGTGGACCCAGGTCCACCTTGCAAGGTGGACCTGGGTTTACATTCACATACACTATACTCTACATTCACATACACTATACTCTACATTCACAATTTGTAAACTTCACATTCACACATTACAAGATTATATGTTTAGTAACTATATTATCACTGTTATGCATTGACACATTCAAAACTCTATATTCACAAGTCCTATACTCCATATTCACAACTTGAGAACTCCACATTCACACATTACAGGGCCACAAGTTGCTAGAATTAACTTCTTAACTCTATTACAGATTCACACATGCATAACTCTACATTCACGATTTCTATACTCCATATTCACAATTTGAAACCTCTACATTCACACATTTTTGGGCAACTCTACATTCACACAATCATAAATCTACATTCACGATTTCTATACTCTACATTCACACTTTGAAACCTCTACATTCACACATTTTTGGACAACTCTATATTCAGCAATATGTTTACTAAGAAAAAACGACGTAGTTTTGGACCCAGGTCCACCTTGCAAGGTGGACCTGGGTCCACAGCATAATTTGCCGGTTTGACTTAACTGAGTCCATTGGGCTAAGATGCCCCTTAAGGTGAGGTTCAATGGGCCATGGAGCCCAAGTTTAATAAAATTGAATCATGCATGGGATGTATTGGCAAGAGTTGGCTACTTACAAATTTTTCGAATTTCAAGATGCCCCCTAAGGTGAGGAATGAGATAAATTTATAAGACCTCGATTACCCATTAGAAATCTTCCAACGGGATTTCCGTTTCTTGCTTGGGAAGTGCAGGATTCGAAAAATTTAGTGGGATGTAATTGATGGTTTGCGGTAAGGGGTGAGGTGTGAATGTGAAGGTGGAAAAACGAAGAGTTAAACTCCCCGAGTGTCGTGTCTCTCAAGGATGGCGAATGGGAACCGTATACGTGTGGCATTTAGGAAGTTGAATGGTAAGAGTTACAAGATTCGCTAGGTTTGAAGGTCATTTGTAGGGAAATAGGAAGGTTGGTAGTAGTGGTATGAAATAAATAAAAAGGTTGGAGATCGGGGCCTTTGGCGTCTCTATGTGATCTATCTTTAGATGGGTTTGCAAGCTCGAGATATGGAATATACTAGGGAGTTCGTGGCACATCACCAAGTGGCGTCACACTTTGGACTCCCACATCCTCATTCGGTTGGGGCATTTCATCGAACACTTTGTCTACCACTCCTCTCGGATCTTGTCCTCTCGGACTGAGAGCGGAGATGTGGGTGATCTAGGCTCGTGAGTGGCCGCTATCGCGCACACACTCACTTCCTACGGGTTTGCTACCTAATGGGGCCACAAGAGGCACAAAGCATTAAGGACATCATCCACACAAGTTCATCATCCAACAAACAAAGAACTCACTAAACAAAGCAATAATATTAAACATTCACATAGATTAACCTTGGGGCCACCAATCCCCTATCTAATCTACTCTAGCATACTGAGAAACAAGAACAAGAGAGGAAATATCAAAGAAACAAGTTTTAAATTAGAAAATGGAGAGATTTGTTACCACCCTTAGAAAGGGGATCTTTACATCCTTGTTCTTGAAATCCCAATCATCAATCTTGCACTTTTGATCTATTCTAAACTATGGAAGCAAGGAATTTTCCCCCAAGAGGGGAGAAAACCCTCTAGATCTATTCTACTCCTACTCTATAATTTCTGCTCTCCCCTATTTCCTAGGGCAAAAGGGATTTATATAGGTGACAAAAAGGGAGCAAATTTCCTGAAATGGCCCTTGGCCCGACCACGCACACTTCCACGCGTGGTGGTGGGCGTGGGAAGCTACTCGAAAAGTTCCACGCCCAGCCACATGCGTGTGAGGCTGCGTGGGACGGTACTGCATCATGCTTCTTTTGTCTTTTACTCCGTTTTAGCCTCAAAATCCCTCTCCAACCTGTAAAATACCTCAAAGTTCTTCCTAGGAATGGTGTTAGAAGATTATAATCACATCTGAGCTAAAATGCATGCAAATGTTATAATCGAATGTCAAAACGTTGCATTTTCAATCTATTTAAGACCCCTTTTAAGTGTTATTCTTGGCGCTTATCAAAGTTTCCACACTTATACCTTGCTTGTCCTCAAGCAAGCATACTTTTCTAACCCCTAATCATGTAAGCACCAAGAATAGTTCTTTCTCTCACGGTAACCGAGCAAGTTATATGTAGGTGTTCGGAGTTGATGTAGGTGTTCGGAGTTGAGTGGGTGAAATTCCCTACACTATCTACCAAGACCGCTAAACTCATGCCTACCAAATGTAAGAAATATGCTAAGGAAGTTAAGGATATGACATAAAGAATTTTGTTCACACCCTCAAGCATGCAAGTTACCAAAAAGTTTCACCTTGTATTTTCTTGGGGCCTCCAGCCGATCCGACTAGTGGGAACAATGTTCATCCCTCAGCCAATTTCCAACCATAACGCCAAAGCCTCTTTACATTATATAAGTGAGGGCAGGGACATGGACCGCTCATCGCCATGGCTTGGGCGATCACTCTATTTTCTCACTTCCTAGGATAACGTCATCAGGCGACCCGACTTCACATGGAGCTCCATGCTTTTTTGAAGGTCAGTGCAATTGGTGCTTGAATCCTAGCGAAGTGGCTCACCTCTTCTCTATTTTCTCATCTTTCAGGATCTCTTCGGGGTAACCGACTTCACATGGATCTCCATGTTTTTTTGAATACGGGTTACCCCGTATCCAGACAAGATGGCTCACCTCTGCTTTTATCTCTAGGAGTGGCCTTTGCCTTTTTCTATACACCATATCAACCCCTCATGCCGTTTTCTAGGGATTAAGGGTTGTTCTCACTCAATGCTCACTTAGGCTCACCTTTTGCCCCATGTCCTGCTAAGATTAGTTCAGTTTCCAGGTTTCGCAATTTTTATCTTTCTAAAACTCGAAGGATTCACACTCCCACTTCGAGAGATCCTTGACTGAGGTCCAAACAAAATACAAGGTGAAAGCATGTAAGCACTACAAAATTTTCAGTTTTTGGGTCAATTGTGCAAATTAGTGCAAAGTGAAACTTCCAAAGCATATTTAAGACATTCAATTTTTGGCACAAGGTTAGGAGCCCTCCTAGATAGTATTGGCAATAACACACCCTCTAAGTTCCTATACCTTTATCACTTAATCAATCAACAGTTTAAGAAGCATACACCCTTTCCACACTTAAAAGTAGACATCGTCCTCGATGTTTCCATATGGAACGGATGAAAAAGGATATATGTAAGGGTTCTACTAGCGCCCCATTTCCACACTTAAAAGTGTGAACTGGGTTAAAACAATTCTAAGTAAACAGACTACATCCGACACAACAATATTATGCAGCTCGTCATTTGTGATTCAAGGAAGATAAAGAAATTAAGTCAAGCAGGGCATCGAATCAGGGATAAATGAAATACTTACAATATGTATCCCTATCAAAGTATTGCAATCTATGCTTGCCCTTCAAAACATTGTCAAAGTAAAGGTAAAGAATAAAATGTAGAATTGAAATTATACCTTTCACGATTGGTCTTTCATTGGTGGTGTTGGGGTGGTCTTTTCTTCTCCTTATGTGTGGGTTGCCTCCCATAAGCACCACGTTTAACGTCTTTGGCTAGACGAAACGTGCAATATAAAACATAAGCAAAAATATAGCAAAAAGAAAAATATAAACAAAAGTAAAGGGATTGTCCACAATCGTTGTTCAGAATTTTCAAGTCACAACTCATCATTATCAAATTCTCAATTCCTTATTCTCTTCACCCTCTCTTGATCTCCTTGATCTCTCTCGAAATCTTGTCCAGTTTCTGCATTTGCTCGAGGTGCAATTGATATTGGAAATTTGGGAGGGATCTCCAATCAGTGACCAGGGTGAACCAGCTCGGGATGTTGAAACTAGCAGGGTTGGGATTTTGGTCCTCGGGTTGTGGTGGAGTTATAGACGGTCCAGGCTCTCGGGGTGGTGAAGAATACATTGAAGAATCTGCAGGCGAATAAAGCTCATTTGAGGATAGGGTAAGGAACGACATCGGCGAGGGAGTGAACCCTAGAGATGTCATTGGCGTGTCAGCATGATCTTCCGCCATCTCATCGTCTACCCTCGTTCGCGTCAGTTGTCTCAAGTTAAGTTTAGCGACGTCTTCGGGATATAAGGGAACAATGTGTGCCCCTTGAAGCCTGTGCTCAAACCAATGTGTCTTCATTTGGTGACCCAAATAGACACACAGTCTCGTCACCAACGGGCCTACAAAGATTTCCCTGGCCGACTCTTATTGTTGTGCAACAAGCAAGTTCTTGCAAATCAAGCTCATGTTTACCGAGTGCCCTGTGTCCATACTCCATAGCATGAACAGCTCCGCCTTAGAGACTCTATCATAGGTCTCCGGTCTACCTTCCCAAGAATGAGCAATCACCTTCCATAACACTCTTAAATCTTCCCTTACGATCTGAGAAACTCTAACCCTTGACCCAACCCATTCTACTCCTGGCCTTGAGATCATCGACCAATACTTCCTTGGAGTGTCCCTATCTCCAAAGTCGTGCCTTAATCTGTGATACCAGTGCTTTGACTGGTCATCCTCTTCATAAAATCCTAAGAGAACACCCAGGCAATTAGCCAATATGTGATAGTCTTGATTGAAAAGCTGGAACTTAATGGTCGGGCTGTAGAGATCTCCAGCTACTCCTTCAGCACTTAAGCTTGCAATAAACTCGTGAACTAGGGGAACGAAAGTGTCCTGCCTCCAACTCAACAAGTTGTTCCAATAAGGCTCTGCGATCAACCTCTCCAGTCCATATTTGCATTCATAATCCTCCAATACTGTCAAGTCAACATATCTCCATTGCACAATAGGGAAATTTAACAGCTGTCTATACCGACCTAGAATTGTAGCTGTCATCAATAGGATTTGAGTTCTAGTGGGTATTTCAAGATAGCGAGTGTTAGCACTTCTCGCACTGTTTTCTTCTGTTGGGGCTTTCCCTCTTTGGAGCCTTTGAGCAATTTGTTGTGCAAGGTGATGTGGTGAAGACATTTTTCCTATAACATAGGCAATCAAAGCAACATAAGGAAAAACAATTGCCAATTTAAACATTGAATATGAACAACATTGCACATTATAAAGAAAAGATCACAAGAATTCATTGCATGCAATCATCATTTGGATATTCATCAACAATTCTAACATATACATGCAAGAACTAGCTCAATCTATTCCATACTCTTTTCATAGTCAAAAGGTCAACATTTGGTCAACTTCATCTTCTTCCTCTAGACTAGCTTGAGGTTGAAAAATGGAGAAAACATGAAAGTTAAAATTGAACCAAACAACTAGTGGAATATAGCAATGTTGTGCCCATAGAGTAGGAAAGTTGCAAACTTTGCCCACCATGCTCACTATATCAACCAAGATCTCATCATGACAAGAGAATACCCAAAATAAGCAATTTCAAGATCTAGTCACAAAGAGATAGTCAAAACATGAAATTTCTAGTGTATAGAAGCAATGTAGGCCTAATACAAGTCTATCAAGTCATCCCATAACAATATATCTCAAGAAAAATCTCAAACAAGAAAAACCCATGGAGATATGTTTCAAAATAGAACAAGTTCTTCATTAAACAAGAAAATAGAAAAGGAGAATGTGTTCTTACCTTGGAAATGACTTAAGATCCTTAAGAAAAGTTGAGAAACTTGGAAGGAAATGCTTGGAAGATGTATATTTTCAGCTTGAGAGAGTTTGTGCTCGTGGTGGGGAAGAAATGAAGCAAGGAAAGGGTTTTAAACCACTTCGCACGAAAAGTCCGCGAAAAGTTTGGTGCCCGACCACGCACGCATCCACGCGTGGTGGTGGGCGTGGGAGCTTACTGGTTTGTTCCCACGCCTGCTCACACGCGTGTGAGTGGCGTGGTGGCTTACTGGAATGTTTCCACGCCTAGCCACACGCGTGGTGGTGGGCGTGGAAGGTGGTGGGCGTGGAAGGCGTGATGTGCAAAAGCTTACCTTGTTTTCCCTTCCTTCCTTTGCTAGTGATGATGTTTGACGATTGATTGCGGACAATTTATAACTCTCGGGCTTATGATCTGTACTTGTTAGCTTAACCGAGGTTATAGAAACATTATTAAAACAAAACTAAAGAAAAACATACTATAGAAAACGAGAAAAACTTAGAGAAATATAAGATAACGTTGGGACTGCCTCCCAAGTGCGCCATGGTTTTACGTCTCCTGGCCGGACGTAACGTGGCCTATCCTTCAAGGCACACAGATTTTGGGACCTTACCAAGCGTCCCGTGAACTTTAGCTTCAAGGAATGTCCCAAGGTGGGTAACATCCTTGAATTCCCACAAAAATAAAGGAAGAATGAAATGCTTGGTTGGAAGAATTCTAGACTCAAAAACCCTCCTTAGCTCTTCTAGGATGGTGTCTACTTCCTTTTCTTTCTCCTCTCTCCCCCTAAAAATCTTCTCGTTTGATTCAAACCATACCTCCTCACTCCCCTCCTCACTTTCAAGTGTGGTTAATTCTCTCCACTCAACTTTCTCTATAAGATCAAATGTGAGAATCTCATCATTTTCTAGCATTCTTTCCTCTCCTTCCCTCCTTTCATCTTCCCAAATATTACTCTCACTCTCACAAGAGTAGAACGAAGCATCATCCCCCTCACTCATCAACTCACTTTCACCGAAGACAAAGGATTCATCTTCCAAAAAGTTAAAACAATCATACTCACATTTAAACAAAAGAGAACCCTTACAATCATAAGTAAATAAATCAAAATTTTTCATGGAATCATCCTCCCGAAATTCAAAGCAATCATAATCACTTGTAGTGGAAATATTAATGCAAAGGGAGTCATCCACACAAGTGTCAAGGGTGTTTTCAAAAAGAGCACAAGGATTTTCAAAAATATTAGCATAAGAAGTATTAGGAATTTTACCATATTTTGGCTCTTCATCTTCCCACACCGTCTCAATGTCATCATCCTCACTCTCCATCTCGACCTCTTTTTGATTTTTCAATTCGAAAATCGGCACTTCTTCAAGCACCGGGGCATAACAATCATCTACTTCTTCAAAACTCTCCTCTTCCTTAGCATTTTGCGCGTTTTCGATCTCTTGTACAATCCTTGGATGGGCTTCCAAAGTGGGGATGTCATCTATGATCGTGGAGTTAGCTCGAGACTCATTCATTTTCATGAGCTCCTCCATCATAGATAGCATCTTCGTTTCAACTTCTTCTAGTGGAAGTCCTTCCTCCCGGAGGGTAGCGAGATAGTCCTTTAGTTCGCTTTTGATTTTAGCTTTTAGTTTAGTCGTATCCTCCTTGCCATCCTCGTGAATTCTTCTATTTTTGCTTTTAGGATTTCAATTTCATCGGTGGCAGGTGGGATATAATCACAAGGATTTGTATGAGTTTTATAATGGAAAGAGGGTGGTGTTTCAAAGAAATAGGTAGTATTGTTTTCTTCGTGGATTTGTGATGGAGGTGGGTAGTGGGTGTTTAGGTGGGAAGTAGGGAATGACCTTGACTCGGGAGTATAGCTTGGGTCGATTGTTCTCATCATTTGTGCAAGCTTACTCTCTATGCTTTGGGATATTTCTTTGGAGCTTAACGAGTCAGTTTTTTGAAAATTGGGTGATTGTGAAGGGTAATTTTCTTGGAAAGGTGGAGGTGGTGTTTCAAATGGGTATGGGTGATGGTTGGGTGTATGAAATGGATAGTGATATGGAGGTGGTAAGTGGTGGTGTGGAAATGGGTAAGGGTATGGAGGTGGATAGTGGTATGTTGGTGGAGGGTAAGTATAATTGGAATGGGGGTAATAGGGATATGGTTGGGGTTGAGGATTTGTATAGGATTGTCCTCCATGATGTGGGTAATCATGGGGGTTCATTTTAGCACTTATTGGCAAGCTTCAAAGGATTTTTCAACAAGAATTTCTTGCACAATAGCTTAGCCAACAACAAATATTTTGCAACTAAAAGTAGTTGCAAGTGAGCAACAAGATATTCAAAGATAGTATACTCACTTTCTTAATAAAATAACAAAAATTAAAAATAAAACAATTAAAAAGAAAGAAAGCAATTCAAGAACTCTTAAAATTCTACTTCAAAGATGTCAACACAACTCAAGAACCGTTTGCCATCCCCGGCAACGGCGCCATTTTGATGGTTTGCGGTAAGGGGTGAGGTGTGAATGTGAAGGTGGTAAAACGAAGAGTTAAACTCCCCGAGTGTCGTGTCTCTCAAGGATGGTGAATGGGAACCGAATACGTGTGGCATTTAGGAAGTTGAATGGTAAGAGTTACAAGATTCGCTAGGTTTGAAGGTCATTTGTAGGGAAATAGGAAGGTTGGTAGTAGTGGTATGAAATAAATAAAGAGTTTGGAGATCGGGGCCTTTGGCGTCTCTATGTGATCTATCTTTAGATGGGTTTGCGAGTTCGAGATGTGGAATAGACTAGGGAGTTCGTGGCACATCACCAAGTGGCGTCACACTTTGGACTCCTACATCCTCATTCGGTTGGGGCATTTCATCGAACACTTTGTCTACCACTCCTCTCGGATCTTGTCCTCTCGGACTAAGAGCGGAGATGTGGGTGATCTAGGCTCGTGAGTGGCCGCTATCGCGCACACACTCACTTCCTACGGGTTTGCTACCTAATGTGGCCACAAGAGTCACAAAGCATTAAGGACATCATCCACACAAGTTCATCATCCAACAAACAAAGAACTCACTAAACAAAGCAATAATATTAAACATTCACATAGATTAACCTTGGGGCCACCAATCCCCTATCTAATCTACTCTAGCATACTAAGAAACAAGAACAAGAAAGGAAATATCAAAGAAACAAGTTTTAAATTAGAAAATGGAGAGATTTGTTACCACCCTTAGAAAGGGGATCTTTACATCCTTGTTCTTGAAATCCCAATCTTCAATCTTGCCGTTTTGATCTATTCTAAACTATGGAAGCAAGGAATTTTCCCCCAAGAGGGGAGAAAACCCTCTAGATCTATTCTACTCCTACTCTATAATTTCTGCTCTCC
Organism: Ipomoea batatas; assembly: GCA_002525835.2. Taxonomy (NCBI): domain Eukaryota; kingdom Viridiplantae; phylum Streptophyta; class Magnoliopsida; order Solanales; family Convolvulaceae; genus Ipomoea; species Ipomoea batatas. The sequence goes on along the minus strand of NXFB01000281.1, from coordinate 69,959 downwards.
CCTATTTCCTAGGGCAAAAGGGATTTATATAGGTGACAAAAAGGGAGCAAATTTCCCGAAATGGCCCTTGGCCCGACCACGCACACTTCCACGCGTGGTGGTGGGCGTGGGAAGCTACTCGAAAAGTTCCACGCCCAGCCACACGCGTGTGAGGCTGCGTGGGACGGTACTGCATCCTGCTTCTTTTGTCTTTTGCTCTGTTTTAGCCTCAAAATCCCTCTCCAACCTGTAAAATACCTCAAAATTCTTCCTAGGAATGGTGTTAGAAGATTATAATCACATCTAAGCTAAAATGCATGCAAATGTTATAATCGGATGTCAAAACGTTGCATTTTCAATCTATTTAAGACTCCTTTTAAGTGCTATTCTTGGCGCTTATCAGTACTATTTGATTATATAATTCGAAAATCGAACAGTTTAATAAAGAATCATGTCTAAATAATATGCATAATATGTTGTGCACTGCTCAAGCTATAATGAAGAGTATGCACACTGATACAGTTCTTTTGACATCTTCCAAGTCAAAGAAGATGAGAAAGAACAAGAATGTTTCTAGAGAGAAACCAACTGGGGAGTGACCAAAACAAAATGAAATGTTGCAAGTAAAGGAAAGTGTTTCCATTGCAACAAAGAAGGGCATTATAAAAGAAATTGCACAGAATACCTGAAATCTTTGAAAGTCAATGACAATGACAAACCTTCAGAATGTATGTTTATTATGCTCATTAATGAGACTAGTTTTTCAAATTGGTCTAAATAACTACTTCTTGGAGAGCAGACTCAGTAGCAACTTCACATGTTTGTGTATCATTACAGAATCTAAGAAGAAGTAGAGAGTTGATTGAAGATGAGATTGCTCTAAGGATGGGAAATGGAGCAAGAGTTGCTACATTAGTTGTTGGAGATTTATCTATTCAATTTTCATTTAATCATATTTTAAAAGACTATTTATGTGATTCTAGTATTTAAAAACATTATTTCCATTCCAGTTGAGAATAGTTATGGATTTTTCTTTTTGGAATAATGTTTATTACATTTATTTCAATAATAAATGTGATGGCACTAGAACATCGTTAAATGGTATTTATTGTTTAAATATGATTATATTGATGATTGATAAATGAGCATTTAATACATGTTGATATGTGTAACACCCCGAAATTTTGTAAGTATTTTAAAGAAAATATTATTATTATTTTCAAAATATATATGTTTTATGTTGCCCAAAAGAATATTTAGAAATTTTTATTTATGAGAAAACATATTTTCGAACGTATATGTATATATATATTTATTTCGAAAATAGTTTACAAGAATTGATTTGACGTGATGGACTAAGCTTTAGTATTTTTGTGGGAGGTCTTTATTTTGAATTTGGGCAAAGACAAATTTTTTTTTAAAAATCATATATAGTTATATATATAATAGTTGTGTTAACTATACCTTGTGGTCTGATGGCATCACTGTTACCATTACAAACGGAAGGTCTCAGGTTCGAGTCCCATCCCAATCAAGGATGTTGGCATTATCTTGTTGTTTGAGCAGATACTATGTATAGGTTAGATTGTAGTACTACAAACAAAACTATATATATAATAGTTGTGTTGTGTATAATATATTTATGACACGCGCGTGGTGTGTAGTATATATATAATATTGTGTGCAAAATTTATGGAAGTTTATGTGGAATGTGGTAAGTCTAATTGAGTTTTTGATTATTATGGGCAGGAAAGGAAAGCCGAAATTTGGGAGAAATTGCCAGTCAATAACAAATGTATTTTTAATAATGATATATAATATAATAATAAATATAGTAAGTAATTAAGAGGGAGGAACCTTACCTGTACCCTTTTATCACCCATTTACCTTCATCTTCTTCGCGTGAACATCAGATAGAGAGAAGAGAAAGGGAGAAAGAAATAAAGAAAGAAAGAAAGAGAGAGAGAGAGACGCTGCCGACGGGACAAGGATGATGGAGCTGCGACCTTCGACCTGGGCCTTCTTCTCCGGCGATCAGCGGTGTGCAAAGACTGGCGAAGCAGACTAGTGTTACCACTCCCCCGGTTGACTTGCAGTTCCGGCGTCATTCCTCTCCGATCTGTGTAGCGAACGGCGGCAGTAGCTGCGTCAATGGCTCCCTTTCCGACGAGCTTTTGACCGGCGATGATGTTGGTGTTGTTGACGAGCATATGAAGCATGTTGATGGTGTTGCTTTCCGATGATGATGGATGCACAATTCTGGTATAATTTAATTAATAAATAATAATAAGGCAAAAGGGTCAAATAGGCCCATGTACTACCATTGATTGTTCATCTAGCACCATGAACTAAAATATGGTACATCTAGGTCATTATACTCTTAATAATTTTTCATCTAGCATTTTTAGCCTATTTCTAACAAGTTACCCGTCTAATTTGATGATATGGAAAAATAAAATTAGAAAAATGATGACATGTTATTTATGTGGATGTTTTGGATGATTTTACCCTATTTCATTAATGAAGAAAATGATTTATTGCAATGAAATATGGTACAAATCAAAGTTGTTATATAATGTTTTAACTACAGTGTACTACACTACTGTGTATGTATAGTGGGGTATTTAAAATTGTTCGGCAATGAAATTCCATGAAAATCGATATATGAAAATTAAATATAATAACTTAAGATATTGTATTGGTAAATTTTATTATTTTTTAAAAAATCTCATAGATCTCTATCTAGTTTCTGTCTGTCTTCCCCATTATTTGTGCCGATAAAACACCTATAAATATGATTTTACA
>NXFB01000281.1:20792-32481 GCA_002525835.2 Ipomoea batatas | reverse complement strand
TTATGAGGGGTTGGACGCGGACCGAGCCAAACTGTGCGGGGATGGCCCCCACGACCATCGGAGATATCATGACCCCTTATTGGCGAATCAACTCAGCGATGGCCCTCCTTTACGTGAGTGCTCTCTCCATCACTCTATTATATTATATTTTTTTTTTGTTGACTGATCATGCGTGCCATGCAGCCCCTGTTTCCAGTACGCCCAGCATGCTCCGGGTGTACAATACCCGCGGTAAGCCCACTCCTTCGCACACATAGTCGGACGATGAGGAGTTCTCAGTCGGCGTGATAGCTGATCCCACCTTGGATGGCGTGGAGTCTGGTGTCCTTTTCTCTCCTTCTCGCGCAGCTCCCCCTGTTATCGCTCTCGACAATCTTGCTAGGGTCGATCGCCCCTCTGGGGCCCCCAGGTGTCCACTAGTCGAGTACGATCCCCATGATCCCTTGTTCGCGAGGGGCCACAGCGGAAATTCCCCGCCCAGGCCACTTCGCCCTTATCACCCGGATCACATCGACTTCATACGTCGCGGGGTACGAGAAATGGTGCCTGCCCAAACTCGGGTTTGGATGGACAGCAGTCCTATGGACGCCTTGAGTTCGCACTTGGTGGGGGATCTGATGAATGTGAGTACCCTCCATTTTTTTTTTTACTATTATTTTTTTTTTCTTACTAACCTCCCCCCTTCTCTCTCCTTTTTGCAGGCCTCCATGCAGGCTATCGGGCTTCAACAGCGTTTGCAGGAGGCTTCTCAAGATTATGCCGCCTCGGAAGAGGCACTCCGGGAGCTCGGGGAGCGTCATCAACAACTTCAGGAGACCCACGAGGCCACGTTGAAGGAACTGGAGGCCCTCAAGACTACATTGTCGGAATATGATGACCTTAAGACTGCCCATGCGGATCTGCAACTTGCTCACTCGACCCTCCAAGGCGAACACGAGAAACAGCAGGTTGCCCATACTCGTGCTTTGGAGCGTGCCATAGAGGATTGGCAGGGAACGGAAGATTTTTCCCGCGCAGTTGACGATTACGCTTGCTCGCGTATGCCAGGCCTGCTAAGATATTGGCTGTCCTCTCTTGAGCGTTCTGGCCAAACCATGGTAGATGCCATGTCCGGGTGGTACGATGCTCAAGATTACCAGGCTTATTTAGGCCCCCCACTCGTGCAGGTTCTCCAGGAGTGGGCGGTCACCACGGGCGATAAGTCTGCTATGGGTCCTGTTGCAGAAGTTTGGTTGCGGGATACTGATGAAGGGCACGCGAGGGTTGTGCAGGAATGCGAGGCGGCCTTTTACTTAGGGCAGCGGGAGATGCAGGATCAGCTGTATGGTAAGTTGCGTCACCGCTTCACTTCCTTCAGTATCGCGGGGTGGAAGTTGCCAGAGTATCTTCCCCTCCGTCGTCCTCCCGCTCCGGTCATGCCCACCTCCACTACCACCCCCGTAGACGGATTCCTTATGAGCCCAGAGAGGGCCGGGGGGACATCATCTGTGGCCTTGCCGTCGGATCCGGTGGGGGGCTCCGGCGCAGTAGGGAGTGTGGATCCGTCTATGAGTCTTCACCTCACGTCCGGGTCTGGTTTTTCCGGGTCACGGCAGGTTCCGCGGCTCCTTAAGGATTATTTTCTAATGTTTCCAGTTGTTTAATTTCTCTTTCGCTTAGCTCGTTGTATTTTATTCCATATTCCATTGAATAAAACATGTTTCGCAAGCAATGAAGTTCTCTCTCTTTTTTTTTTTTCGAGTAATGCAACTCTTGTCTGTTTCATTGACCCCACGCCGGTTCGTGAGTTGCCTCCGAGCAGTGCAACTCACTCACCCACACCTCATAGCCTTATTAGCAAGATGTGGTAAAGCAGTAGGATTATACAAAAAAAAATGATGAATCAAAAAGAAAAATACAGGGCAGCAGACATAAATTAGGGGAAGACAAAATGCTAAGAAGACAGGCGATGCTCTAACACAATCAACAAGGGCACAGAGGCGAACATGTTAGTAAAGCAAGCAGGCACATAACATTTTTTCGTACACAGGTAAAACAAGCACACACAAATAAAGATAAACTACGATTCATATAATTACCATACCACGGACAATAGGAAGATCACAATGCGCCCCAGGTTCAATAAAAACAAAAAAAACAACTATATGAGCGATTGGTAGATGACATGAAAATGACACAAAGATAGACAATAGCCCACTCCCTTCCTCATTTTGTTTCGAGTAATGCAACTCCTGTCTGTCTCATTGACCCCACGCTGGTTCGTGAGTTGCCTCCGCGCAGTGCAACTCACTCACCCACACCCTATAGCCTTATTAACTGGACCGCCTACCCTGCGGGTCCAATGCACCCCCAAGCAATGCAACCTTCGTGCCTTATTAGCCAACGCATAGACCGCCGGGCGGACTCATGCGCGCATGTGGGTTGCGTACCACCCCACATGCCCCGCTCGCCTTACCAGTTAACCACCGCATGGACCGCCAGGCGGTCCCATGCGCGCATGTGGGTTTTGTACCAACCCACATGCCCCTGCTCGCCTTGTTAGCTAACCACCGCATGGACCGCCGGGCGGTCCCATACGCGCATGTGGGTTTTGTACCAACCCACATGCCCCGCTCGCCTTACTTGCGGACCGACTACCCTGCGGTCCGGTGTGGGTTTTGTATTCAACCACCGCATGGGCCTCCGTCGGTCCCATGCGCGTGTAGATTGCCTCGCGCAATTCACACGCCCCGTTTGCCTCATCTCGGCGCCATGAACCGACAAGGGTCCGCGCCCGCGTTGGGTTTTATTCGTTTATTGAAGTAAGCGAGGAAATAATGAAGAGTGTACCACCCGTGCGCCGTCGGTGGTTTTATTGCCATTTCGATGGAAAGAACTCGCTAAGTGCCTTCCTCGGATCAATTCCGAGTGAATGGCCTGTACAGTTATTTGCCTCGTCTGTTCGCTATTGGAAGAATTTCTTCAGATGGTGGGTATTCCACACCCGGTCGATTGGGACCCTCTGCATCGTCTCCAATTTGTAAGTGTTTTCGCGAACCACCTGGCGAATCCTGTATGGTCCTTCCCAGTTTTGTGCTAGCTTGCCACCTTGTAGGGGTTTACTAGCCTCCCTTCTACGTAAGACTAGATCGCCCTCTTGGAGGCCCCTCGATCGTGCCCGCGAATCGTGGTAACGCTTTACTGTTCTTTGATATGCTGCCATATGTCGACTAGCCGTTTCCCTCCTTTCCTCTAAGAGACTTAACTCAACTCTCATGTTTTTGTCATTCCGCCCGGAGTTGTAACGCTCGCTTTTCTCGGTGGGTATGGCAGATTCCAAAGGGTTTCTCGCCTCGCACCCATATGTCAGGGCGAAGGGTGTTTCCCCGGTGGCCTTTCTGGGGGTGGTTCTATACGCCCACAATATAGTAGGCAACTCTTCGTACCACGCGGATCCGGCGGTCTCTACTCTCTTTTTTATGCCGTCCAGGAGGGTACGGTTTACGTTTTCTACCTGCCCGTTAGCTTGGGGGTATGCTACTGCGGCCTTGATGTGCTCCACCCCGTGGTATACGCAGAAGCGAGTGAAGTTTTTATTATCGAATGTTTCCCGTTGTCTGATACGATTTGTAGAGGTACTCCAAACCTTGTGAATATGTGCTTCCACACGAATCTTCGGCACTGATATTCAGTAATCGAGGCGAGGGGCTCCGCCTCTACCCACTTGGTAAAGTAATCTACTGCTACTATTATGAACTTGAGGCCGCCCACACCCCTGGGGAAAGGCCCTAGCAGATCTATGCCCTATCGCGCAAAGGGGATGGCGGATGTCACCGGGGTATAATATGACGCTGGTCGTCCGGGGAGTATTGCGAAGTGTTGGCATGCGGGACACTTCTTCACATACTCTAGGCAATCAGCCCTCAGGCGGGGCCAATAGTACCCCTGGAGAATGATTTTTCGTGCCAGGGTCTGGGCCCCTTGGTGGGCCGCGCAGACCCCTTCGTGCATTTCAGCCAGTACTTTGTCTGCCTCGACCTTAGTTAGGCAGCGGAGTAGCGGCCCCCCGAAAGATAGCTTGAATAGATTGCCGTCTATTATTTGGTATGATGGGGCCATAGTTACCACCTTGCGTGCCCTCGTCGAGTCGTTCGGGGTAGTCCCATGTTTTTTGTAAAGAATCATCTCCTGCATCCATTCGTCCGGGGCGGGGTGGATGGCACATACCTCCTCCCTCTCGATGCTGGGCGTGCTCACATCGACAGTGGTGATTATCTGGGAGACGTACCCCAAATGGTCCTCCAGGCGCTGCGTGACTCTAGATAGAAGGTCGGCTTCCCCATTCTCTGGTCTAGGGATTTGAACCAACTCCCATCGTTCGAAGTCGGCCAACAACCTTTGTACCACCTCCTTGTACTGCCTCATCCGGTTCTCTCGAGTTTCGAACTGGTTGTTTACGTGCCAAACCACGAGCCTGGAGTCGGATCGGATTGTCAGGCTACTCACTTGGAGTGCTCTGGCCAGTTTCAACCTGCCTACCAAGGCTTCATACTCTGCCTCGTTGTTGGACATCGGGAAGTTGAACCTGAAGGCTTGGTAAGCCTTAAAACCTTCCGGGGATATAAGTACTGCTCCGCCCCCGCACCCCTTCTTGCTAGATGCCCCGTCAGTGTACATTTCCCAGTCTCTGGACTTCCTATCTGATTTGCCTGGCTCATCGGGGATGGTGCATTCCACTATGAAGTCTGCCAATGCTTGGCCTTTTATAGCTGCCCGCGGGCTGTATTCCAGGCTATATTGCGTGAGCTCCATCGCCCACTTCACCATCCGGCCCGAGGATACCGGATTTCTTAGGATCGACCCCAGGGGTTGGTCTGTCAGTACTATCACGTGATGTGCTTGAAAGTAGTACACCAATTTTCGCACGGTTCGGATGAGGGCGTATACCGTCTTCTCAAGGGGAGTGTATCTCAATTCGGTGTCATGGAGGGCTTTGCTTACGTAATAGATGGGCTTTTGGACTCCCATGTCTTCCCTCACCAATACCGAGCTGATGGCGGCTGGCGCCACCCCCAAGTATACATACAACACTTCGCCTTTCTCCAGCTTCGACAAGATGGGCGCCGATGCTAGGTATGCTTTGAATTGTTCGAATGCTTCCTGGCATTCAGGGGTCCAAGCGAAACCATTTTTCTGTCTCATCACCTGGAATAAGGGCAATGATTTTTCCGCCAGTTTTGACATGAATCTACTTAGTGCAGCCAACTTCCCGTTCAATCGCTGGACCTCCTTCACCGTGGTGGGGTGTCTCATCTGCAGGATGCTCTGCGCCTTTTCAGGATTTACTTCGATTCCCTTGTGGGTGACCATGAAGCCTAAAAATTTGCCTCCCTTTACTGCAAATGCACATTTTTTTGGGTTTAAGCGCAGGTTCTTTTGCTTCATGATCTCGAAGCACTTGGCTAGATACTCCGGATGGGTCGAGGCCTCTTTACTTTTTACTAGCATATCGTCAACGTAGGCCTCCATGATGTTGCCAAGTAAGTCCTTAAATACTTCTGCCACCATGCGGGTGAAGGTGGCGCCCGAATTTTTCAGGCCGAAGGCCATGACTCTATAGCAATATACGCCATCCGGGGTGACGAACGCTGTTTTTTCTTCATCTTCCTTCGCCATGAATATCTGGTGATACCCCTTAAACGCGTCCATGAAGCTGAGCAGTTGGCACCCGGCGGTTTCGTCTACTAGCTGGTCGGTGCGGGGTAAAGGAAAGGGATCCTGGGGACAAGCTTTGTTGAGGTCCGTGTAATCCACGCACATTCGCCACGTGGGGGGTTTTGGGGCCAGCACGACGTTCGCTAGCCATTCTTGATACATCACCTTTCGGATATGGCCTATTGCCAACAACGTGTCGACCTTTGCTTTCACAAAAGCTCTTCGATCAGCCGATAGGTGGCGGCGTTTCTGCTTAATGGGTCGGAAACTCGGATCCACTGCCAATTTGTGTGTGATAATGGAGCGGTCTATGCCTGGCATGTCCTCCAGGCCCCAATCGAATATTATGGAGTACGCCCTTACTACGGCCATTACCTGGTCCCGTAACTCAGGGTCGAGTCCTTTGCCTATCCTGACACACCTGTCGGGGCGGCTTGGGTGCAGTGGGATTTCCTCTAGCTCTACCGCAGGTTCTGGTCCGGTACCTCTCTCCCACTCCGGTTCTACAGTATGAACCGGCAAGGGGCCTGCCACCAGTTTTTTACATGCCGTGCTATAACATTTTCGCGCTAAATGCTGGTCTCCCCTAATGGTCCCCACTCCTGCCACCGTATGGAATTTCAGGCACAAGTGCTCCATCGAGATGAGTCCTCCTAATCCGACCAGCCCTGGTCTCCCCAAGATGAGGTTGTGGGCACACGTCACTTTTACTACAACAAATTCCATGTGCATTTCTTGGATACGGGGTGGGGTGCCCAGCTCCACTGGCAAAGTTATTGAACCTTCCGTTTCAATCGTGTCTCCAGTGAACCCGGCCAGCGGGGTCCGTACGGGTGTAAGCTGGTCCTCGCTGAGCCCAAGCTTCAGGAATACGTCGTGGTACATGACGTTGACGCTACTTCCGGTGTCGACTAGTACTCTTCTTACGCAAGCGCCGTTGACCACCATCGAAATCATGAGGGCGTCCTTCGGGGCAGTTGACTTTGCCGGGAGGTCTTTGTCCGAGAACCATATCGGTTCCCTCCGAGGCTTCTTCGTGGCCGGGCGGTCATCGACAGCCCCCACGTAGGCCTGTTCCCCTAAGGCTTCCCCTCCAAATATGACATTAATTACCGGTCGATTAGGTTCATCTCTGTCCTTTTCTTTCCCGGTTTGCGGCATTTGGGGTGTTACACCCCTTCCCCGCGTGTCCCTTTTTGCCATCCGGTCCCAATCTATAAAGTTACCCAACATGTCAGCCTGTATAAGTCTCTCTATTTCTTTCCTCCACGCTTGACAGTCATTTGTGTTGTGCCCATGACAACGATGGTATTTGCAATATTTTGACATGTCCGCCCCCGAGGGGTCGGGGTGCGGGTTCGGAGTTCTCACCAGATGACATTCTTCGGCGTAAGCCAATATGTCGCTTGGCGGGGCTCTTAGAGGGGTGAAGGGTACCAAGTGAGGCGCCCTGCCCGAGGGGGGTGCGGGTGCCTAGGGTGGCATACGAGAACCTGCGTGGGGCTTGTTCCCTGGGTTGGGTTTCCCTTCTTCCCTGCCCCTTCGGGGGTTGGAGGTCATGTCACCCCCGGACTTTGAGGACCCTTCCGTTCGTGACTTCTTGCTTCCCTCCTCCTCCAGGTGTTTTAGACGGTTCGCTTCCTCTGCCTCCGCATAACGGTCTGCTTTCATCATCAGCGAGGTGTAGGTCCTTGGCGTTTTGCGGCGCAGCCTTTTATATAGATCCCCCGCCCTCAGGGCGGAGATGAACATGGCAATGGCCGACCTGTCGTCCATGTCCTCCACTTCAGCCTCCTCCGTTCGCCAACGGACGAGGAATTCCATCAGGGTCTCATCCTTCCTTTGCTTTAGGCTCGCGAGGTGTGTAAAATGTTTTTTACTCCTCCTCCCCCGCATGAAACAGGTGATGAATTTCATCGCTAACTCGTGAAATGAACCGATGGATCCACTGGGCAAGTTGGTGAACCAACGCTGAGCCCCTCCGGCCAACGTGGAGAAGAAGGCTCGGCACATGGCCACCTCGGAAAACCCCATCAGCATCATGGCGGCCTGGTAAGACAATATGTGTTCTTGCGGGTCGCCAGTCCCATCGAACCTCCTCACGTTAGGCGGTTTGAAGTTGGGCGGGAGAGGTTCCCCCATGATCTCCGCAGCAAACGGCAGAGTGATTGTTATCTTGGGTACGACCAGATGGTCTCCCAACTCTTTCCACCGGATTAACTCTTCCATTTTCGCGTCGATCCTGCGAATCCAGTCCTCGCGAGGATCAGTCCGTCGATTAGCCCAACGTTCCACCGGGCGATAGACACTTTCGCCCTCTCCTTCCAAGCTAACATCCCCCGATACATGTCGCCCTCGTACGTCTGTTTGGGAAGGGCGAGGGACAATGATGTCCTGTCGTCTTCCATTAGGGGGTTCGGCCGCGCTTGGTTGGTGTGCAGCGCGATCCCCGCGTCCTCTGCCTTCCGGGAGGGTAGGATGCCCCTCCGCTCGGACCGAAACCAATACCTCGTCGCCTCCTCCGTTTCCTCCAGGGGCCGGGCCCCCTGGCTGTTCAGTATGTGGAACAACCATGGTGCAAGGAACCTACGCAGAAATATGGCTTGAGGAATTAACCCTTGAGGGGTTGTGTAAAGAACACGCACTTTCAGTTTTAGTACCCACAGATGGTGCCAANACATTTTAAAATAATTTTTTAATAATAAATATAAAAAAAAGTAAAAAAATAAAAATTAAAAAAAATTAATTTTGAAATATTATTTTTATTTTTAATTTTTTAATATTTTTAATTAATTTTTATTTTTAAAGTTTATTATTTAATAAATATTAAAAATAAAAAATAAAAATAAAAAATATTAATTTTTTAATATTTTTAATATTAGTTTTTAATATTTTTTAATATTATATTTTAAATATTTTTTAATATTAATATTTTAAAATTATTTTTTTATATTTTTAATTAAATTTTAATTTTAAAGTTTATTATTAAAAAATATTTTAAAATGTCAACTCACCATCCATGTAAGCAGGTAACCTGATGAAATTGAAGGTAACCTGCTATCAGGTGAAATTGCATGGATTTGAAGTGTTCAGTGGCCTAATTGCACATTTTTTTCGTTCAGTGGCCAAATTGCACTTTCAAGTTACGTTCAGTGGCCAATTTGAGCCTTATTCCTTTCAATTATGCTTTTGCATTAATGGAAATGATTTAGGTCATTATGGTATTAATATTTTTTGTATGTATTTCATGATGGTACAATTGTACATCACTTTACAAATATTGTACTATTATTTTTTTATCAGACAAAATTGTTCTTACATTATTGTCAGACCTGTGCGACCTAACTACAAAGTTATTGATCAGAAATACAACTACACTTGGACTCTAAATAGTAGGACCATTGTCCAACGAATTGACAATGTTGACATCTCACTAGCTCCAATTGAACAAGTTTACACATCATTCTCAGAATTTTATTAATGCATAAAACTTTTAAAGAAATTTGTAACTTAATTTTTACTATATCATTATACCAATATCTATTGTAATAATATATTTTGAATTATTTATTATCATACTTTATTGACAACAATTGTAGCAATTTTCGTTGACAAACTCTCAAAACAATTTGTCTCAACAATGAATGGAAATAAAAAAAAAATCAATTTCATTGTTGTGGATGAAAAGTAAGTATCCACTCTATTACTCTTATAGTCTTATTTAATTAAATAATTTAGTAGCTATAACAAAATATAATACATATGGATTTCTTTAATTTAGAATTAGATGTCTATAATACCTTTATTAAAAAAAATTTATTCATTATCAATTTTTTTTTTAAAAAAATATAATTTCATTAGTTATATTGTCTTTATTGTCTACAACGCAAACATTCCTTACCTTCAAATTTATTAATTAATTATATTCACTACATTATCCATTGTTTTTTTTATACTATATTGTAATTAAATATCAAAGTTATAATACGAAATATGTTATATACGAAGTATTTATTTATATGCAATTGGGTTTATGTGCTACACCATAATCTCATTGTATCACACTGCCCTCTATGCTACTACTAGCAATTGGGTTTATATGCTACACCATAATCTCATTGTATCACACTGCCCTCTATGCTACTACTAGTAATCCAATTGCACATGACACACCACCAATAGAAAAAAAAAAAAAAAGGGACAAGTATTAAAGATGAAGGCAATAACAATACTAGCAAAAAAAGAATTAAGAATACTTAGAGAAATTCAAAAAAAAGTAATATTTATTTAGAGTATCTTTTTTAGACTAAATATTTAGACTAGCGTTATAATAAAGTTGTAAACATTTATTTTAGTAACGATTATAATTAATCTCTCTTATATTTTTGTGCGTTCACATACTTTAAATTATTGATTCAAATAAACAAATTTAACATTCAGCGTTTCTTGTTGGTTAATTAATATATTTCGTTTGGTTGTTTTCAAAAAAAAAAAACATTCAATTACCTATACATGAACATCTCCTATATAATATTACATTAATATACTTAAAAAATATTTTATTTAAAAATAATCATTTAACATTATCTCATTCACTCAACGTCAAAAATTAGTTTATTTATAAGTACAAAACTAGTTAACTGCAATGAGTGAACTCCAAGTACATAATGTAGAGGTTATTTTTTGACTTGGATGACAATGTAAGTAGACTTTTGATCCATCGTATAATTTCCGTCGTTTAGAAGAGAGCAGTGAAATTCGACGAAGACCACCATTGGCATTTGCCAGCGCAGATAGGCCTCATCGTAGCCTTTGGAATCTGTATAGCCATAATTGCAATCATGATGACGGGGTCGCACGTGCGAGCTCACGTGCACCTTCCATTTCTCTCCCGCTACTATAAATATGGAGCTCCAAATCTACCCTCCATCATCTCCTCTGCTCGCCTCGGCGCAATGGCTGACCAACCAACCGTTGACTCCGGCACCGCCGAGCAACTCCGCTCTCAGTTCATCCAAGTCCTCCGCAGCCGCCGTTCCCCTGAAGGTATCTCCACAGCACACTAATCTTCCAAATGTGTACACGTTGATTTCATATCATTGCTTTTTGGCTGAAACGGAAAGCCGACTTCTATCTTCTGAGCTCGATTTTAGTAGCAAGTGAAATTGATCGGCATAAATTTTTGAATGTGAATTGCATTTCTGTCTGTGTATGTGTGTTTGAGTGTCTTGTTTTTGTTTTTGATTGTTTGTCTTTACTGTTTACTTATGTATTTTTTTTTCTCCTGTTCTGTAGTATAATCAATTTTGTTTATTCTATTATTATACATACATTGCCTGTTCATATGAATATATACGAGATCATTGTTTATGCAAGCTGTGTGATCTGATTTTCTTTTTCTGCCCTGAATTGGATATACGGAGTAGGTAATTAGAGTACGAACATTATAAGTGAGAAGAAATAAGGAATTTGTGAATGGCTCAGATAATAACTTTCCCAACCCACATCCACCCCAATGGGTTCAACAGATGTGATTTCTATATACTGAAGGTTAAATCTAAGGGTCCCACTTGTGTGAGACCGCTTATCCGTGAGACGGGTCGGATCGGATCAAATCAGTGTGGAAATGTAATAAAATGTTTTTTTACTGGAAAGTGTAATACTTTTAATGAAGAAAGTAACACTTTTACATTTGATATAAAAGTATTACTTTTTTCATCAAAAGTATTACATTTTCTTATAAATAATGTTGGCAAGTGCTTATTACTTATAAGAGGAGAAAATGTAATACTAATGAGAAAAAATGTAATACTTTTAAATCAAAATGTAAAAGTATTACATATTCTTCAAAAGTATTAGACTTTCCTATATAAGTAATAAACACTTTATTTCTGATTAGTATTACATTGTTCAGTATAAGTATTATAATTTCATCTTCGACCCGATCCGTCTCATAGACAAGGATCAGTGAGACGGTCTCACGCAAGTTTTTTCC
>NXFB01000281.1:0-17743 GCA_002525835.2 Ipomoea batatas | reverse complement strand
TTTTTTTATTGCACTAATTATATTATTTGATTGTTATAATTATGCCTTTAGAAAAGCATGTTCATTAAGATTGATTTTAGAGCCTTTTAGGACTGAATTATATGCTTATTATGCATGTTTTAGTACCTTTAAGAATAGACTATGCATATTCTTACTCTTTAAGTCAATACTCCACTTCTTTTGGAGGATTTCAAAGCACATAAAGTACATAAAAATTTTCATAGTACTACCCTATTTAAAGCCTTATCCTTAGGTCAATCTACATTTATATAGATAAACCAAACGATTTTACTTCAAATATGAGAACACATGATTTAGGGAAGTTTCTTGGAGAGGAACACTAGTTTTATGGCCCTGGCTTAAAACGCCTTGCTGGCTGAAACTGTCATAGTGCCTTCAGCCATATTGCTACTAGTCCCCTTGCGACGCTACTCTGTCTAAGGAGTTGGTTTTTAATGGAGCCTTAGCACCAACCAACTTTCCTGGGAGTATACCTAAGGATTGTCCATCATGTTTTGGTTTAATTTGTTTGATTAGGCTTTAAATACCCTTGCCATTGTGATTATGTTCAGTTTTGGTCAATTAAAGAGTAGCTACATCATCTTTAATTTACTTTAATTACATATTAAGGATTAATCACATAAAGTTTAGGCAAGAAACCTTGTAGTTAACTCTGCGTTATATGACGAAATTTAACCCCCCAGGCAATTTTGTTATATTTGAAGGGTTAATTAGGATAAAATACTAAACTATGACCATAATTCGCCCACTGGGATTATGCATCGGCATATAGCTTGGTAGTTCTGTCATTAAGGGTGGATAAACCTTACCCACACCGTACCCATTCCATTTCCACCATTCAATTTTGGTAATATTATGTACTTTAGTTACCCTCTCTCTCTATTATGTGTCTTAAAAATCCTCACCAAGCCTTAAGTTAACCGCTAATTTGGACTAGTCATATATTTTATATTTACAAATATGGAAACATTAAGGTGTCTTACCATAATTTGGTTGTCATTGTTAAAAATTAATGGTGGCTATAATGTTGATTATTACCATCAAATATTTTAATTAATGAAACCGTTAATGTTAATATGGTATTAAGTTATAAATCCTGAATTGTTTCCAATTAAGTTTATGTGACAATGTTCCAGTCAAGAATTTTTTTTTCGGAGTTTAAATTTTATTAAGTTTCAAAATTATATCTGAGAATGTTTCTATTGTTAGTGGTTTTAACTATTGTTTTTCCATATTTCGTCTCCTATTTAATGTGATAATATTATTATGGCTATTGCCTTTTTTGGATTATTTGCAATTTGCTATTAATGATAATAATATTATTAATTAGGTTATGGAGAATCAATTTAATAATTTTGGAAAAACACATTTGCTAAGGCAACTGGCTATTGCCACTAATTTCATAATTCTTTAAGTTCTTTGAATTATGATTAATATTATTGCCCATATTTAGTTATGTATGATTCATACTCTTTGGATTGTTTCATGCCTTTGATCACATTAAGTGCATAATATTAAGTTTAATTATGCAATTAGGGTTCGTGAGATTTTGATTTACAAATTACAACATATTCCTTTGGTATGATATTGTTAAAATTTGTAAATTCAGTCTATTTCTCATCAATTTGATCTTTATTCATTAAAACATTTTTTTTCATGGGCTTAAAGTTTGAAATTTTCAAAGTATATATCCATTATGTCATTAAAAAATATAATAATAATAAATGTTTGGTCTCTTTGGTTTGGACTCATATTAGTGTTTGGATAGTAATTCTATACTTTGAAATCTCATATTAAAAAATGTTTTAAGCTATGCAATTTGTTTGGAATATATGAGTTTAATGTTTAAGTTTATGCATATTTGTCCTAAGCATAATATTTTGTTTTAAATTATGCAATATTTTTATTATGCCTTTAGCACTGCATAAATTTAGGATGGAATTATATTAGTTCCTAATTAAGTTGGACTTCGTCATAAACGTTAGTTACGGTAGTGCCTGAATTTAAGCACATTTGGTCCATTGATTTAGTTCACCCATTTAAGCTTTAATCATAGGTGACCCATGCAATTTTGGTGTATACCCTACAATTTTAGGTTTATACCCCCAGACAGTTATACATTGAGTGCATATGAATTGAGGAGGGATACTAGTTTTATGGCCATGACTTAAGAACATCTTGTGCCACTAGTCCCCTTAAATATCATATATTTGGATTTTTCCATCACAATCTGGTATAATTTGTTTGTTAATTTTCGTTTTTAATAATTCCTTGCCAACACATTTGATTTCAGTTCATTAAAGAATAGCCATAGCATCTTTAATTTACTGATTACTCTTAAGTTCGAATCACATAAATGTTAGGCAATGAATTGATAATTGTCTAGTGATCTTATAATTTTAATTTGGTTGGGGAGTAGCCACAACATCCTTTAATCAATTAAAATTATATATTGAGCAGTTTATCTTGATCACATAAAATTTTAGACAAATCATTTGTGATTAATTGTATTTAATATGATGGAATTTAGCCCACAGGCAGTTATGTATCGGAATGTAGTTAAGTAGTTTTATCAGTAATGATAGAAATAAATAGATTTATGGTTATTTGTAAATAATTTCCATCTCTATCATAAAGTTTAATTTTATCGACCGAATAAAAGGACGCCTAGAGGGGTGGAAAACCAGGACTTTGTCGTTAGCTGGCAGGGTCACTCTTGCGAAATCTGTGATTAACTCTATTCCGACCTATACTATGCAAACGACTGTGCTTCCTAAGGGTGTGTGCAGCGAAATAGAGAAATACATGAGACGTTTCATTTGGAGTGGGGCTGACACGTCCTCTGCTAGCCATAAGCTCAGTTTGGTTCAATGGGCTACTGTTACGTCACCTAAGGCCTCGGGTGGTCTTGGGATCTCTAGGATTCACGAGCTTAACATGGCTTTTATGGCCAAACTTGGTTGGCGCTTGATTCATGAACGAGACAGCCTTTGGGCCCGAACCCTCACAAGTAAATATCCTGAGTCTGTTCGACAGCGTCACACTAATGGAGGTAGAGTCCAAAGCTCGGTTGCCTGGAGAGGGATCATGACGACCAACCATATTGTGGAAGCTGGTTTGAATAAAGTGGTTCGTAATGGAAAACATACCAATTTTTGGATGGACAAATGGCTCACACCTGAACCCTTATGTACTTTCCTACGGTCGAATTTGAGTCTCCCTGAACTTTATGCTAAGGTTCATGATATGTGGGATGTGGGGAAGGGATGGATGTGGGAGAACATTGAGAACTATCTTCCGGAAGATATCAAATTAAAATTGTGTGGTTTTGTTCTATCTGATAATCCAGACAGCGAGGATGAGGTTGGCTGGGGTCTCGAAACTAACGGAGTTTTCTCTGTTAGATCGGCGTATGCGTCGATTGCTCCCTCTCCCTTGATGGGGAGTTCAAGCATTTGGAACACCATTTGGAAGCTTAGAGTGCCGAATAGAATTTGCATGTTCATCTGGCTCGTAAAGCACGGGAGAATTTTAACTAATGTTGAGAGGTTTCGATGTCATATCACTTCTAATACCTCGTGTTTTTCTTGTGCAGGGCAGTCGGAGGACTGTGAACATTTGTTCCGCCAATGTGGAGAAGCCAAATCGATTTGGAGCGCTACTATGGATTCTATACCGGCAGCGCATCTGGCTAGTCTTCACTGGGATGATTGGCTTGAGGCTAACCTTCAAGGTGACGCTCGTCTGGGTTTTGAGAAAGGATGGCCCGAACGTTTTTCCATTCGACTTTGGTGGTTATGGAAATGGCGGAATGAAAAGATTTTCGACGGCAAAAGCGTTCCTATCGCTCACAAACTCTGGTGGATCGCGAAGCAGGAGTCTGATATCATGAATGCTTTTTCTAAGGCTGATGCTCTAGCCTCAAATGAACGGCAGTGGAGTGACACTTACGTCTCTTGGACGAAACCGCGCACGGGATTTGTTAAAGTAAATATTGATGGCAGTGTGCTCAATGCGAGCGGAAAGGCAGGCTGTGGCGGGGTGATTCGGGATCACGATGGTCGTTGGAAGGGCGGCTTCATGGCAGCCATCGGTGTTTGCTCCATTGACGAAGCTGAAGCTTAGGCCATTTGGCATGGAATTCGTTTTGCGGTACGTGAAGGCTATCGACACATAATTTTGGAAAGCGATTCTCGAACCATTATTGATATGCTGCGGAATGGTACGCACCCGAAGGGTGGGTATGCGAACCTCATTGAACGATGTCAAGTAGAGAAGGCACGACTCCACTCGATTGAGTTTCATCATGTGTATCGGGAACAAAACAAGGTCGCTGATGCGCTGGCAAAACAGGCTAACCTTAGCCCGAGAAATTTTACAATCTTGAGAGATATACCCGTTGATCTTAGCTCTTTGGTGTCTGACGATCAAACTGGCGTGAGGTTTCTTCGGAAGGTCCCCGTGCAAGGGGCGTTTATAAACTTGTAATTACTGTCTTCTGTTGGGTTTCCCCCTCTTCTTGTTAACAAAAAAAAAATAAAGTTTAATTTTATGATGCAAACTTTAGATCATATTTCTTAATTTACCCACAGGGATTAAGAAAAGGAACATGGTTTCTTAAGCTTTATCATAATAGTTGTAATGAATCTCGTTGATTAAAACTTTAGCCTACAGACAAGTCTTATGTCACTTGATTCTTCAACTCATTTGATAATTGTTTCATCATAAAATTTTCAGTTGGATCTAATTGAGTAAAACTTTAGCCCACAGGCAAGTTTTATGTCTCTAGATTCTTCTGTCTATTTAATAATTGAGATGAAATTTTATCATAAGGGTTTTAATTGGATTTAATAGAATTAAAACTTTAGCCCACAGGCAAGTTTTATGTCAATAAATCCATCACCCATTAGATAATAATTTTATCACAATTTCTTAGAATTTATAAATTTAGTTAAATTATACTTCTAAGTTTTCATGTTTTGCATTGGCAAAACATGTATTTAGTTAGTTCCCAAAATTTAACCACTTTTATTAATTATTTTGCGAATCTTGCTCGGTTATTTGGACTAACTGTAGCAAGTTACGTGATATATTTGATATACCTCTTTTGGTTTTCAAGAAAAAAAATGTACCTCTTCAAGCCAAATTCCAACTTGGTTTTGAAAAGTGTATTTTAGTATATCCAACTAATGGTGGGGAATTATATCTTCATTATTTAGTTGGATTGGAACCAAATATTGATTATTTAGTATGCCCAACTAATGGTGGGGAATTATATCTTCATTATTTAGTTGGTCAAATCAATTCTGAGTACGTATATCATTAATTCTACTGAAGAATATTTTATTCAGTGGGAGTGATAATTTAGAAAAAGATCATTCAGATGCCTCCATTAAGAGATTCCACAAGTATTAATCTTGTATTTGTTCATATAAATTCATAAGTTCAAATTATTGAACATTTGGTTGTGCAACATATTTATGAAAATGTTATAACAATATTAAGGAGTTTATTAGAACAAAACATTTAACTTGTGATACACTGTTATTTAAATAAATTCTTTAGCATTTAATAGAGTCTTTAGTTTCTTCAAAATTGATCCTGGGCCATTTTTGGTTTGTAAGGCTCAAAGACAATTTTGCAAGACATAAAAGTAAAACTCATAATACTCAGTGGACCTTGAAGTTATTTGGGAAATTATATGGTGTATATTTAAAATTCCACATTTATGGACTTAGAGTTTTGGTTTATTGTTTAAGTTGTTGGAATGCTTCTATGACTAAACTATCTTTTGGCTATTTTGATGAGTGGGAGTGACAGACGTGCCAATTCCAAACTCTTGGCCGTTAGAGGTAGTGCTTAAGTTAAGTTATAAACTAGTCATGGAACATAGTTAGCATTATGCTAACATTAAGAGATCTCTACTTCAAACATAGTTAACATTAAGGATCTTAGAGATCATGAAGTGTACTCTCTTGTACAATTTGGATGGTTTTTTTTCTTTTAAGTTGCGCATATATTTTATTTTGAGAAACATCCCTTAAGGTACCAAGAATAAACGTTGGGTTTGTTCATAAAGGACTTAAGTTGGGGAATAAAAATGCATGTGATGCATAGAAGATATTACTCTGTCGAGTAGAGGACATATCGCTATGATTCATGTGTTTTTGTTCTTTGATGAGAGTTGTCCTAGTACTTGCACCAAGTGGGAGAATGTAAGACCTTTCCCAATATGGGCCTTAATAATGTGGTGCAAGTGGGCTAGGCCCATTAAGCTATAGGTTGGATTGGACATCTAGGTTTAGTCCAATCCATCATTATGCCTATATAAGCCTGCAGTGATGGGATGCAGGACAGATAATCATATAGACACCTATAGACATGGTACTCACACTGCTCAGAAAATACCAGAACACCATCTAGGGTTCTGAGTCAAGTGTGAGACAAAACGACTAACACAGGCAACACAACAAGGGCATCAACTATGGCTGGAGATCAACACGATCTATGCTTCCGCTATTACGAGGTTAGGTTACTCGTTGATTATGTTTAGACAGTATTTTATGATCTTACATAAGAAACCAAATCGATCACTAATCATGTTCATGAATGATTCTAGGCTCTCCATGTACCCAAGAATATTCTCAAAACTTGAGGGTATTTCTCTTGACAAGTGTTGTGAGTTCAAAATTTCCGTGCCTTTGAGTTTGCCTAAAGAAGTTGGAATAATTTATACCTAAGTTGGTTGTCAAAACTCAAAACAAGTCCAAGAATAAATAGAAGTTGATGCAATTGAAGCATGTGCTCCATCCAACTAAAAGCCTTGGCTCTGATACCAAATTGAAGCATGTGCTCCATCCAACTAAAAGCCTAAGCTGATAGTTAGACTGCACATTTATGTTTATATATTATATGCTCAACAGATGCTCGTTGGCGAGAGGGCCGGCTTGCTTTGATCTCTTCCAGTTCACCACTCACTTCAAGTAGCCTATGGCAGAACTAAGCCCGTAGTTGAGCAATAATAATTTGAAATTGATGGTGAAAAATGAAATTAATCTTTTTGTCAACCCGTCGGCTTTACTCATGCCTGCAAAATTTTGTAATTTTGCATGATGCTTCTTGTTAAGCTGTTGACTGACAAGTCAAAGATTTGGAGACGACAGAGGTTACATTGAAAATTTTGTGGGGTGGCGAGCCAACGAGATGATTATTTCTTAAACGTCACAAAAGCTAAATGGTAGAACTTTGAGTGATGGACTTTAGGAATTTTCCAGTTATCATGTTGTCATGAAAATCAAGGTGTTCAAGATAGGAGATACCTTCTTCTAATTAACTGCCCAGGAGTTCATAATTCACTAAATTACCAGTAATTTTTTGTTGATCTTGATCTTCACAAGAAGTCAGAAGTTGGTCCATGTAATTGTCATTGATCACATAATCATCAGCCATTTCTAATTAAGCGCTTGATTTTTAAGAATACTCATAATGACTTTAATATTCAACCATGATTAAAAATAGAAATGCTCCCGACGAAGCCATTGAATTGAAAATCCCTTCCGAATAGAAAAAAGAAAGGGCTTTTTCATTATTGTGGTATAACCCTAGGAACGTGTAGCTATTTTTTCAACCATTATTATCATATTGAATAATATAATTGAAAATTATATTTATTTTTTTACATAATATTTTTCTCTATTCTCACAAATTTCAATAAATATTTAGAAATTATGTAGTGACATTATTATTCACACCTATATATAGCATTAGTCTTGTGTAAGATTTGCTTGATACAATCGATGGGATTTAATTATATAAAACATTTTTAAGAATACTCATAATGGCTTGGATATTCTAAAATTTTTTAAAAAAATTCTAAGCTTTATTATATTGTAAACATTTTTAAGAATACTCATAATGGCTTAGATATTCTAAATTTTTTTTTTTAAAATCCTAAGCTTTATTATATTGTTAATTGATGAGATTTAATTATATAAGACATTTTTAAGAGTACTCATCATAACCCAAGCGGGAACACCACCCAAGAAAAAGGTTTCGAGTTCACCCAACAAATTAAACCTTTGGTGGAGGCAGTCAAGAAGATTAAGTCTAAGAAAGTCGAGCGAAAATTGATTGATGAAGAAGTAGCTAGCCATCCCCCTAAGCCTGTGAAATCTAAAAAGCTCAAAAAGATGAAGGACGATGTTAAAGCCGGTAATAAGAGCAACCTTACCTGGTATTAAGAGCAACCTTACCGATAGTTTTTTTTGGGTTCATGTCAGATTATTGCCAACAAAGCTGGAGAGAGAAGAGGAGAGAGATTGCTATGGGATCATCTATCTGCAAATATGGGTTCATAGTACATTAATTAGTCAGAGTTTTTTTTTAAAAGATTGGCGGCTGTGGCGTTTTGCGCACAGCAGCCGCCCCCGCATGGGTGAGGCGCGCCTGACACCATGCTTTTTTATTTTATTTTTTTTAAAAAATTATATTTGTTTTATTTTTTTCTTCCCCACTCGCTCATTTTCTCTTTCCTAATCACATTTACAAAAACTACTCAATAACCACGAAAAAACTTCACTGATAAGGATGTTCTAAGGAAGTTGTGGAGATAGTGAAGAAGACGGCTGCTCAAGGGTATCTACTGAGAACAAGGAACCTGCCATCCCATCAGTACCACAGATTCAATGCCCCACCCCTACTAATGCACCTACTTCTGTTCAAGCTCGACTCATCCTACAAGAACCTGCACAGACAGCAAATTAAATGTGGTGA
Organism: Ipomoea batatas; assembly: GCA_002525835.2. Taxonomy (NCBI): domain Eukaryota; kingdom Viridiplantae; phylum Streptophyta; class Magnoliopsida; order Solanales; family Convolvulaceae; genus Ipomoea; species Ipomoea batatas. Next base: position 8,950 of record NXFB01000281.1, on the reverse strand, counting down.
GTGAGAACCATGGCAGGATTTTAGGGCGTGCAAGATAGGGAACAGCACGAATCTCAACTTTTAGAGGGTCCCATATTTATTTTTTACCTAGCTATGAAAAAAAATCTACAATTAATCCTAAAATACATCAGTTTTATTTCAAATCACTTCTCTGGAACCTAATTAATTAAGTATGGCAAAACTATTATGTTTCTTCAACGGCACAAATAATGTCTCAAGTCGTGAATCTGCAGAGATAACTTGAATTAAAAATCATATATTTTATACTTTTGGTAGAACCTCATTTGTTTATAAGGACGGGGCTAAAAAATTTCAAAAATCGGCCCTGGTGAGAACGGGATAGAGGTTATTGGAGGGATAGTGAGAGCAGTGATTGAGGAAGAGGCTCAATAAGATGAATATGTTGTTGATCAAACTACAATGGATTATACTACATTGTAACAGAGTCCGTAGTACTAAAAAAAAAAACCACAATGGATCCATCTACTAACCAGATTACTGTTGATGCTGCTTTGGCTCATCAGATGGAGAAGGAAGAAATTCCAGAAGAGTTCTCTGGAGGGCCAATAAATTCAAGCAATTGGTGGAAGGATTCTCAACCATGAATTTTTTTTTTCTTATAATAAAATTCTTGTTTAAAGAATTTGATAGGAGTAATAAGCACTTTTTTTCACCTAATGATTTATTCATTTTATTAATTACTTATTTAGTTACGTTATAATAGATATTATGTTCATTTGTAAATGAAAAATAGTTCTTTTAATTTTGTTCCTAAATAGGGCAATAGGCTATGCTTGAGATGTACTGTAGACTCTACCCCTAGTTATAAATTAAACGTATTTATTTTTTATCTTTTAGTTATCGCAAAGGTGGCTTTTTAAAAATCTTTTTGAAATAGAAATCTTAAATTAGGTAGAGTATTCAAAAAAAAAAAAAATCTTAAATCAGGTAAACAATAAGGCCAGAAATGTAAAAACACTATGCAAGCAACCCTGTAAATCCTTACCCACTAAAGTCAAAATCATAGCAATCAACATAGTTTCTGTGGAATAGATGCAATTCACTACCATATTACAACTTATTTTATAGCCAATCCAACTGAATACTTTTTTGCAAAATATGAAGAGATACTTTATTGAAGTTTAGAATAAATAAATGAGTTAATTTCAGCAGATGTCTCTTATCTTTTGTGATAATTTTAAATTTAGTCTTAGATTATTATTTTGTCATTTAACACCTAAATTATCATATGTTGGACATTTTTAGTTATTTTGATGAATTTTCAGTTGAAACCCTATTTTGGGCTACGACATTTTCACCCCTTCAATTTTGTTCTCAATTTTTAGGCTGATTCTTTTTTCCTTGCTTTTGTCTCTTCCGTCGTTGGATTACACCATGTCCTTCACCAGCTCTTGTCTTCATCTCTTTCAACTCATCGGTCCCAAATCGTCCTTCAATTTGTCAATGGTGATACCGAGTATGTGAGGACATCTGAGTGCAGGAAAATCATTTTGCAACGCAATTAGAAAGTTCAAGATGTCTCCACCCGATTAGCTTGAGTCTTATAGCTATTCCCTTCCGTTATGAAGACAACAGAGATGAAGAGCCAAGGAGGGATACATTCCCTATTACTGCAAGAGGCAAGGGGGTTCGCTAAATGTTTCCGGGAGCGAGTGACCATTGCGGAATCTCCTCCCACTTGCCGCAGAGTGCGTATAAATGCAAACGAGTTAATACCCAAAATTGTCCTTGACTATAGTGGTTTTTCTCAATTTTTTCCTAAACGACTTTGGCCTCATAAAGTAGTCCCAGACTTTTGTGTTATCGCTCAAAATTGTCCTCCGTTAGTTAAGGTGTCAAATAGGTGTTAAGTACAGGGGCAATATAGTCATAGTCCACACAATTTTGGGTATTAACTCGTTTGATAGTGTGGTCCACACAGCTGTGTGGACCATGGTCCACACAATAATGATTGTCTGCCTAGTGTCTAGGCGCGATTTTTGCAACACTATACACAGTTGTGTGGACCATTGTTAAGGTAAAGGGTCCAAAATGGAAAGATCGATGGAAGAAAGGTAAGGGAAAAAACAATCTGGAAATCAAATTTCGAAAGGGAAAAAACAAATTCATGTATCATATTTGTCCTCTCAATTATTATAAGGCCTTGTTTTACAATCAGCGGTTAGCGGTAGCGGATTGTGCTAGCGGATATCATCTAGCAAATTGTGTTAGCGGATTTGACTAGCAGATTGTATAAGCGGTTTGTAAAAAAATTTGGTAAAATTAGTGGTTTAGATTAGCGGTTAATATGTAAAATGACCTAAAAGGACATTCATATTATTATTATTATTATTATTATTATTATTATGTAATAATAAAATAAAATTTATCATTTATAATAATAACAATAAATAACAATCCAATTAAAACAAAACAAAATCATATGTAAATTAAAAAAAAAAAAAAGGGTCAAATAAGCCTTAAACAATACTTGAAAAGTCAATTAGGCCCCTAAACATTTAAAAAGTTCAATTATACCCTTTAACATGTTAAATTGAGGCAAAAAGCCGAGAAACTGGTTGCAGGTAATTTACAGTTCAGGGAAAAATCCAACGACCGGCGGCAGAAGGCGACCAAGTCACCTTCCTCTGGTGGAAAAGGCGACCAGATCTGGTAGGTCGCCTTCAATGGTGGAAGGCGACTAGATCTGGGGTCGCCTTCAATGGTGGAAGGATATGGTTACCTTCCATGGAGAAGTCAAAAATTTCGCATTCTCCATTGAAGGCGACCAAATCCATGGTGGAAGGCGACCACTTGGTCACCTCCCACCGGCGACCGACGACCGTTATGCTGTCGTTGATCGCCTATTTTTTCCTGAGCAGTAAATGACCGATTTTTGAGCTTTTTGTTTCAATTTAACATGTTAAAGTGTCTAATTGAACTTTTTAAATGTTTAGGGGACTAATTGACTTTATATGTATTATTTAGGAATTTATTTGACCCTTTTTTCCAAAAAATAAAAAACTAACGGTGATGATGTGGGATCATTTTGATCGCAGGTCGAAATTCTTTGGAAGAGGAGCATTTGAGCTTCTCTATATAAAAGGAGCAATGCTTCTCTTCCAAACCAGCTACAAAGCCAAAAAAGACTCCTTAATTTAAGGGGCGCCTTAATGGCTCAGTAATGGTACTTTTTTTTTTTTAAATAATACTAGTATTTTCGCCCGTGCGTTGCACAGAATGAATTTGTTATAATATTTTAAGAATATTTGGATTGATACCATTATATAAATTATAACATCGAATATTATATAGTGCAATTGATGAAATTAGTTGGATTGATTATGTTTTTTTTATGTTTTCTTTGCTTGAATGAGAGCAAATTTGATTCACGGATAAATTTTTGTATTACTTATTTAGATAATAAAATTAAAGATAACATTATTTTTTTAAAATATAATATTGAATATGTACATTTATTTTTTTTTGTACATTTATTTGATTATAAGATTAGTGCAAAAGTATCACTCAATTAATTGAATAATATATCACTTGTTTGTTTACAATTATCTTAAAAAGATCTATGTTTAATATAACTTAAGTAATTATATTATTACAAAAATAAATATGGAAAAATGAGAAATAATTTAACTTTAATTATTACGGAGTATAAAAATAAATTCAACAACCAATATTTAGCTTAATTACCATAATAATTAGTAGGCAATTATTATTAGTCAATTACACTAAATTAATTACTTTTCGTTAATAGGAATATCAATTTGTATATACAAAAATTATTATTATTATTATTGTTATTATTATATATTAAATATGTTCGACCTTTTGCAGTGTTCATGTCACACGTGTACTAATTAATTTGATCAACGACATCTAAAGTTGGTGAGGGGATTGCTCAACCTTCTTGTTAATAAATATTAATTATTATGTACTATTTATTAATATAATTAATAATTAATATAATTAATTAATATTTAATTTATATAATTGTAATAATATAATTTCATATTATATTTCCAATGAAATATTAATATATTCATTTTATTTTTCCTAATATTTTAATTTCCTTTTGAATATATTCATTTCCTTTTTCCTTTATAAAAAGAATTATTGATTTTTCATTCATTTTTCCTTCATAAGTTTTTCGTAATATTTCATTTAATTTGTTGGTTACTAATTCTTTTGTAGGAAAAGCTATGCTATATTTCCAGTGAAATATCAATATATTCATTTCATTTTCCCTAATATTTCATTTCCTTTTAAATATATTCATTTCATTTTTCCTTCATAAAAAGAATTAATATTGATCTTCATTCCTTTTTCCTTCATAATTTTTTCCTAATTTGTTTGTAGAGAAAGCTGTGTTATATTTCTAGTGAAATATTAATATGTTGATTTCATTTTTCCTTCATATAAAGAATTAATATTATTTTACATTCATTTTTCCTTTATAATTTTTTCCTAATCATTTTTTTGGTGGTTACTAATTTTTTCGTAGGGAAAAGTTGTGTTATATTTCCAGTGAAATATTAATATATTCATTTTATTTTTCATAATATTCCATTTCGTTTTAGTATATTCATTTCCTTTTTCCTTAATCAAAAGAATTAATATTGCTTTCCATCCATTCCTTTTTCATTGGCCCGATTCCTTGCCAATTAGTAAGAAAATATTAATAACAGATTCCTTGCCAATTAGTAATATTTATTTTCTTTTCGTTCATAAAAATTTATTTTTTAATTTCCATATGATTAAAAAGTAATATAATTATAAAAATATAATTGTTGAATATATTTTTAGTGAAATATTAATAAATTTATTTTTTTCTCATTCTAAACAATTAATATAATTATAATTATAATATCATTTTCGATTATATTTCCAGTGAAATATGAATATATTCATTTCATTTTTCCTTCATATATTCATTTCCATTTCTGTTTCCTTCATAAGTTTTTGCTAATATTTTATTTGGTGGTTACTAATTTTTGCATAGGGAAATGTATGTTATATTTATAGTGAATTTTTATTATTAATCTTCTTTTTCATTTGGCCTGATTCCTGTGCCAATTAGTAACATAATATTAATAACAGATTCCCGTGTGTAATATTTATTTTCTTTTTCATTCATAAAAATATTTTAATATTCATTTCCATATAATTAATAAGTAATATAATTATAAAAATATAATTGCCAATTATATTTCCAATGAAATATTAATATATTCATTTTCTTTTTCCTTCATAAATATTAATATTATTAATATAATTTTAATAATTTAATTGTCAAAATAAATTCAATTCCTTTTTTTCAATTTTTAATCAAATATTAATATTACTTTACTTTTTCAAATGGCCTAAATTTCGTGCCGTTTAATTTTCAGTTAATTATTTTTTAATATTCTTTTTTTTGAATTATAATTTCACCTCTGAACATGGTATGGATAAACGAATAAAACAACTACATATTCAAAGTAATGTAAAACCATGAAATGTTAATATTTAAACAAATTACACAAATTTAAAATTTGAAATCATTAATGCCCAAAAACAAAAAATGACAATGATTTCAACAGGAAAATATTCTATTAATTGCTTCTCAACTTTCACATCTCTTAACAGATCCATTATCTTTTGCATCACACTGCTTATTAGGCTCCAAATATCTACATTTGTAATTAAAGAATCAAGAGAGTTGGAAATATAAGATTTCAAATATAAACGAATAGTTAAAAAAATCAATTAAAAAAGAATAGTTAATACTTAGAATAAAAGTTGTAGTTATTTGACAAATTAGCTTACCTTTCGACAATTGAAGCTACCAACAATTAACTCACGCGCTTGTGATCGCAATATATAAGAACAGTAAAAAAAAAAAAAACGTAAAACGTGTCACACTTTTTTGGAGAAGGGTGGTTCTTCCTATGTACATTGATGCTTTCACAAACGAAAAACAACAGAACTAAGAGAGATTAAAATTGGTGTGGTGGTTGACTGGGTTTCTTCTTGTATTTATAGCGCTAAAGAGAGAGAGACATAGCTATTATTGGTAATTAGTAATTGGTAATTCATTTGATTGTCATTCATATGTTTTCACCATTAACGTAATAATAACATATCTTTTAGTAATAATTGGTAATTGGTAATAAATAAATGGAATTGTAAACAAATAGGTATTGGAATATAATATATATGAAATTCAATTATAATTAATAGAATTCCATACAATTATAACTAATATATTTTTATATATTATTATATAGATATAGATATAGATTATTATTTTCTATCATAATAAATAAATCTATTCCATAAACATTTGTCAGTGGTATTACATTAATGCATGTATATGTATTAATATATAAAATACNTTAAATATGAGAACACATGATTTAGGAAAGTTTCTTGGGGAGGAATACTAGTTCCCTAGCCCTGGCTTTCACGCCTTGCTGACTCAAACCGCCATATTGCTACTAGTCCCCTTGCGACGCTACTCTGTCTAAGGAGTTGGTTTTTAATGGAGCCTTAGCACCAACCAACTTTCCTGGGAATATACCTAAGGATTGTCTATTATGTTTTGGTTTAATTTGTTTGATTAGGCTTTACATACCCTTGCCATTGTGATTATGTTCAGTTTTGGTTAATTAAAGAGTAGCTACAACATCTTTAATTTACTTAAATTACATATTAAGGATTAATCACATAAAGTTTAGGCAAAAAACCTTGTAGTTAACTCTGCGTTATATAACGAAATTTAACCCACAGGCAATTTTGTTATATTTAAAGGGTTAATTATGATAAAATACTAAACTATGATCATAATTTGCTCACTGGGATTATGCATCGGCATATAGCTTGGTAGTTTTGTCATTAAGGGTGGATAAACTTTACCCAAACCGTACCCATTCAGTTTTGGTAATATTATGTACTTCAGTTACTCTCTCTCTCTCTCTCTATTATGTGTCTTAAAAATCCTAACCAAACCTTAAGTTAACAGCTAATTTAAGTTAACCGCTAATTTGGACTATTCGCATATTTTATATTTACAAATATAGAAACATTAAGAAGGTGTCATACCATAATTTGGTTGTCATTGTTAAATATTAATGGTGGTTATAATGTTGATTATTACCATCAAATATTTTAATTAATGAAATCGTTAATGTTAATATGGTATTCAGTTATAAATCCTGGATTGTTTCCAATTAAGTTTATGTGATAATGTTCCAATCAAGAAAATATTTTGGTCATTATTATGTTCTTGGCATTTTTCGGAGTTCAAATTTTATTAATTTTCAAAATTATATCCGAGAGTGTTTCTACAGTAATGTAACACCCCAATTTTCATAACCAAATTTCCTTAATTTTTATTTCTTTATTAATTGAAAATTTCTACATCCATAGCGGAAGCATTAATAATCCAAATAAAATCGGGTGTTACCGCCACGCTTAGGCATCTTTCCTATACCCAAACGCTAAGACTAATTCCAAAACTTACAATAAATAATCCAAATTCAAACTTAATACATAATGAAAATAAATTACAACCAAATAAATTTCTATATAAACCAAATCTTCACAAATGTCTATTTCTTAATTAAATAGACTAATCCAAATCCAAATCCAAATCCGCAATTTCTTATCCATGTCACCTGTAAAAATCATTTAATACAAAAAACAGAGTGTAGACAAAAATTAGCATAAGCTAAGTAAGAATCACTTCACCCCGTAAAATATAGGCTTGGATTTTATTATTTTGAAATCTCATATTCTTTTCTTTTCCAAAATACATTTGTGGAGGCACACTTTTCATACTATAGAGAATTAATATTTATAAATGGAGAATTAACAATCTCATCAAATCCACTTAGAACCTGGACCAATACCTATGTGTAAACCCCCAGAGTATTCCAAGCCACTGGGTAGTATATGATCCAAGTAGCACACCGGCTACCCCACCACCCAACCAATTTGGAAACTGAATCATAACCGATGTGATACACCCTCATGGGATTCCAAGTCCAATGAGTAGTAATTAGCCCAAGTGATCAGTAATTACCTTTACTGAACACCACACAGAATATTGGTTTTCTAAAATAAATTATTTCTCCACAAATAAATAATTTATCCACAAAAATACAATTTTCTCCAATAAAATATATATAGTTTCTCCAAATATGTTTTCTCCAAATATTTCTCAAAAATAAATAATTTCCTCCACATAACTTGTAGTCCAAAATAATTCTACTCCATAATCCATTGTTAATAAAATTTCATACTAATATATATATATACAACACCAAAATTTCCAAGCCACACTTTTACTCAACACATGGATTCGACACGTCGAAACCCATTCTCGATATTTCGAGAATCAACATACACCATATTACAATTTATCACAAACATATTGTAGTTCATATCAATTCAAAACACATGTAATATATATATACACTACCACACGTACCGCACATATGCATACATATCTATATTTTTTTTTTGAGTGATTAGTACACATGATATACAATACACATATTCATACATGTGACTTTTGTTTCTCTATACTATAATACACATATATATATCAAACATATATCCTTTATGCAACATATATATCTAGTACGTATGTATCTATATAATATGTTTATACCAAACATATATATCCATTACACATGTAATATATATATATACAATTCAAACCATATCATAAAAATATTTATATAAATAATGGGGCAAATAATAAGTTTTGGTGAACATGAAATCTTACCTAATAGTCAAACTCCAAGAAATAAACCCAACACAAGATGATAATCCTTATACTTCTTCTCTTGATCCGTAATAATAATTAAATTACCTATCACCTAATCCATCACTGCATTTTCCCTTATTATTTCCAATCTGGCCGACCTTCTGCATATATATATATATA
>NXFB01000025.1:454585-465627 GCA_002525835.2 Ipomoea batatas | reverse complement strand
AAATTATGCCAGCATATGAAAATCTAAGGGTTTTTTTTTTTTTTTGGAAAAATGATTTGGTTCTTTATATTAATTGCCCAATTCAAGCCTTTTCTGATGCTTCTGCTTTAATGTTTCAATCAATGCAGAAATATGTGAAATACCTTAACAGTACAGTTCAATCTGGAAAAATGGGAAATCTCTGATGATTTAGATTTTAGCTTGGTTTTAGTCAATCCCTTTTCATATTTGCCTTTGTTTTTGTTAAGAGTCCGATATTAATAAAATAAGAGAGAACATATGAGTTTATAAGGCATAACTAATTGGTTGGATTTAATATTTTAGTGTGGTTTGACCTATGTGCATCATAGCTCAATTGAGTGATCCAGCTCAATCTTAGATTATAACATTTTTCTTTCCATCATTGATGTGTTTTTTTTTTGGACAAATCATTGATGTTTCATATCAAGGCTGTTTTTAGATAGTGTGTTCTAACATAAGGGTATTCCTTTTCTTCTTTATAGATTGATGAGAATGTACAAAGGGAAATTATAAATCATAAGTCACTGAGGCATCCAAATATCATCAGGTTTAAGGAGGTAAATATCTATCATGTTCTTTTAGTATCTGTTTATTTTTAAGCCTTGTTATCAGCTTGGATTCAAAAACGTCCTCTAGTTTGTATAATTTTCTTACTCTGTTCTTTTGCAAGCTTGGATATTTCACTAACAAGATTCTTGAAGCCAATGCTTGCTATGCATGATGAGAATTTGACTATACTATGTTGCCATTTCTGTTATGTTCATGAAATATATGTACTTTGTTGGGCGGAGGCCGGTAAAGGGTCAAGTCCATCAATTGGTGGCTAGGGGATTTTTGGGCGGAGGTTGATGAAGGGTTAAGTCTAACATCCTGCCTCTCGAAAATGTGATGGCGAAATAAAATTACGCTTTCGCTACTAGCTATAGCTTTTGGCGTAGTGGTAAGCGTTTGATCCTAACAAGTGGTATCAGGGCTTGGTCACGGGTAAGTTCAGCACCCTATACAAGCGAGTAATTGGAACCATTTATTTAATGCTTTCTGCAGGTTTTGTTGACTCCATCACATTTAGCTATTGTTATGGAGTATGCATCTGGGGGAGAACTCTTTGCAAGAATATGTAGCGCTGGCAGATTTAGTGAAGATGAGGTTTTTAAGACGCAAAATCCTTATCTCTCCAATTCACACACTAGTATCTCTGCTTTATTGTGTTTAACTGGCTGCTGTTTGTTCATTCGTCAACAGGCTCGGTTTTTCTTCCATCAACTAATATCTGGAGTCAGTTACTGTCATTCCATGGTATAAATTTCGTTTTTATGTTTCACACTGTACTTTTTACGCCCTGTTCTTCTCAGACGATGCTTTTCTTTTCTGCAGGAAATTTGTCACAGAGATCTGAAACTTGAAAACACTCTCCTGGATGGAAGTCCAACACCACGCCTGAAAATATGTGATTTTGGCTATTCCAAGGTTTCTTTCTTTTGAGGTTAATGTTTTCTGCCATAATTAACTTCATAGGATAACACATTTATTTAATTTTTGGCTTGCAGTCTGGATTGCTGCATTCACAACCTAAGTCAACTGTAGGAACACCAGCATATATTGCTCCCGAGGTCCTTTCAAGAAAGGAATATGATGGAAAGGTATAAAATTATCTCCTAGAGGTGGCTTAGGAACTGTATCCGTGGATTCATATCTGTTGATTTATTTGCTGTCAAGTGTCAACTGAACGCTCTCTCAATTGCTTTGTGTGTGGTCTAAAGTTCTGAATCCCTTTTACATTATGAACACTGTTAGGATCAAACGCTTACCACTACGTCAAAAGCTATAGCTCATAGCGAAGGCACAACTTTATTTCCTTATATATCGCCACATTTTCGAGAGACAGGGTGTTGGACTTGGCCCTTCACCAGCGTCTGCCTAACAAACACTTTAATGGAAATGATAGTAGTATCTTCTCACTTGGTCAAGCATGCTTGCTGAAGCAAGAAGTTATTAAGTTAGGGAAAATTGCACTTTTCGTCTCTAAGTTATAGGGTAAATGTAGAATTCGTCCATAAGTGTTGGTTATTCGTACTTTTCGTCCCTAATTTATCATTGATGTTGCAGTTTTCTTCCCTTTACTAATAAAACATTAGGGACGAAATTTGCAATTTTAGTATAACTCAGGAACGAAAAGTGCAACGCATAACTTAGGGATGAAAAGTGAGCATGACCAACACTCAGGGACGAATTCTACAATTATCTTATAACATAGGGACGAAAAGTGCAATTTTCCCTAAAGTTAATAAGACAGAAGGATTAAAAGTGATTAACTTTGAATAGTTGAGTCCACAAGTTACAATTTTTGGAGTTAAATGGTAAAACTATCAAAGATTGTAACAAATAGGAAGCAAAAGTGGAATAAATCTATTTGCTGAAATTTGCTTTGCATGATTAGGAAAAAAGTAGGAAAAGAAAATTTCCTGGTAATGTTACTTTGTTTCTAATGATGGAGATTTATGGAAATGATGTTTCAAAAAGTTGGCTGATGATTCAAAATATCTCTAAACAATAACTTAGTAGGAATTTTGGAAAGAGTAATGCTACACACCCCTCCTATACATCCCCTCCAATCTTCCCTTTTTGACGTGACATTATCTGATTGGACAACTAAATTCCTTTTTTAACTAGTGGCGGGTTAGCCAATTCATGGCACCCGATGAATGAAAGGCACATCTAGAGGGGAAAAAACATTATCCTTTTGGAAATTAGTTTTCAAATGAAATGTCTGCTTCTTGTACTGCACTCACTAACCAGTTCCAGAAATTGTTCTGCTGATGAATTGATTGTTCATTCTCCACTCCACTTTAGATTGCGGATGTGTGGTCCTGCGGCGTTACACTGTATGTGATGTTGGTTGGAGCATACCCTTTTGAGGAACCTGAAGATCCTAGGAATTTCCGTAAAACCATTGGAGTGAGTGCATACTTTGATTTAACTGAAGATTGATTTTGCGTTTTTTTTGTCGGTTAACAGTAGCCTGCTGCTTTTTTCCTTCAACTTAGGAATCTCTTTTGTTATGTGCAGAGAATACTGAGTGTTCAGTACTCCATTCCTGATTATGTACGAGTTTCTGCAGATTGTAGGAACCTCCTTTCTCGCATCTTCGTTGCAAATCCATCCAAGGTAACAATCGCTATGTTTTGTATTTGTAACGGAAATGTTGTTACTTGTGACAAAAGGTGGAATTGCCCACCCCGGCCCGAGAGTTTGTGGAGGGGTAAGGGTAAATGACTCAACTGATCAACAGAGGCTAGACTTTTGCTCACTAACAAAAATGTTGTTACTGCAACAACTGAGCTTCTTTGTTTTGCATAGTGCTTATTACATATTCCATCAAGCTATAACAGCCTGATAAGAAAATGTGTTTGTGATAACTGAAAGCGTTGCTTATTGGAAAAACTCGAATTCTTGATGTAGAGGATCACTATCCCAGAGATCAAAAAGCATCCTTGGTTTCTCAAGAACTTGCCAAAAGAGCTGATGGAAGGCGGGGAGAAAACGAGCTACAATGAAGGTGGAAGTAGCCATTCACTTCAAAGCGTGGAAGAAATCATGCGTATCATACAGGAAGCGAAGACTCCCGGAGAGCAAGCTTCAAAAACCGAGGGGAGCCTCGCTGCTGGGTCGTTGGACCCTGACGACGACGCAGAACTCGACTTGGAGTCTGAGATTGACAGCAGCTGTGATTTTCTACCTCCCATCTGAGGAATAGAATTGTGGGATGAATTACAGTATTCTTGCTTGTGTCTGTTAAGTGTTGATACTGTAAGAAAGAAGGCCATCATTTTAGTGCAACAAATCTGTTTGTGTAATATGAACCTCAAGAAAAAGGACATTGTTCTTTGTTTGCCTGTTCTCTCTGTGGAAATAATGCATGCACGCAGTATTCAGTAATAATGTCTCATTCACCTTGAAATTTATCATGTTTTAAAATTCTTTTGTTTTTGTTTGTTTTGTTTGTTTGTTTTTTTTTTTTTTTGAAAACCAACCACGAAATATATAAATTAAACAGCAGAAAGCAAATAGCTAATACACATATGTTCTACGATCAGACTCAGTGCATGTAGCATGTGCTAAAGCATGAGCTAATAAGTTCTCATACCTCCTAATGTGACAAATAGTAATACTCCCTCCGTCCCTAATTGTTTGTCTCATTTACTTTTTGCACGGTTTTTAATACAACATAACAAATGATACTAACTTTCCAATTTTGCCCTTCAAAAGTAGGTGTTCTTTGTACAAAGTACAATTGTACTTGCCTTATTAATGATCTAAAAAGTTGAAAAGTCAAAAGGGTAATTTGGAAAATGTAGAATGATAGTTATGTTCAATTTTAGAAAGAGGACACTATTTTGGGACAAACTAAAAATGAAAGTAAGACACATAAAATGGGACGGAGGGAGTAGAATTAAAGCAACCCGCATGGCCAGCTCAATTAGTCACAGGGTGAAGTTTGAGAAGAAAGACCAGGGATCGAGTTACTATAATTTACACCCCTGGGGTTGAGAATTCAACCTTTTGGGAGGATAGTAATAGAATTAAAGCAGGACATAATTGAAAAATATTAACCAATAAGACACCCACATAAGACAAATCCCCCTAGGTCTGGTGATCAGATTGTGTGCCCCTTGTTGCTAGGGGTGTTCAAAATTTCGGTTAACCGTAATTGACCAATCGAACCGAGCTTTTCGGTTAACTGTAATCGAACCGAACTTTTTCAGTTCGGTGAACGGTTAAAGGTTTTCTAAAATTTCGGTTAACGGTTAATTCGGTTCGAAAGTGATGGTTAACCGAATTAACCGAACGGTTAACCGAAATTTTAAATATATACATAAATATATATAATGTAAATATAAATATGTAATATGTAAGCACTAATCAATCTGAAACCCTAGTTCCTTCCATCTTCCGCACTTCATCAGCCGCCTCGGTCAGCCTGTCTCTCTAATTCTCCATATCAACTTCGTCTCCCTCCCAGACTCCCCGTCGTCTGCTCAGTCCAACGGCTCTTCAATTCCTCCCACCCAGTTTCCTACAGCGCCTTATCTTCTCCATTCCCTCGAAAATTCTGCAAGCTAGAGAGGAGGCCATTAAACCTAGAAAGAAGAGGCAAGCTGTCAAATCCAAGAAGGATAAGCTTAGCGTAGTTCCTTCTGTCCCTTCTCCAAGTAAGATGATCTTCATATCTTATTTTGTAACCCCTCAGCTATTCCGATAAGTTTAGGGTTCGAAAAATATATATATTTTTTCTAGGCTATGACATTTTTTAGAAGATCTCTCAGTACTTCAAAAGAATTTTTTTTTAAAGACTAGTTATTAATAAGTTGCGATCTACGTACCGGTCATTAACCGAAAATTTTTAAGGATGTATATACAGTTCGAATTTTCCTAGAAAATGGATTATTAAGTATGATACGATTAAGCCTGAACTTCCTATTTAGTTCAAGTGAAAATTAAACGGACTGTAAGAGTGAAATTGTTACGGACCTTCGTACCTGTATTTCGCGAGATACCGGAAAATTCCCGATTTTAGCGGTTAATGACGAGATTATTTTTAGAATAATTTTGGTATTAGAATTTTCCCGAATTAAGTTATAATCCTCCGAACCTTTATCTGATTTAATCCCAAACTGGCAAAATAAATCCTACCCTTCATGATCTACCATGGAATTTTGACAAGTGTCACCCTTATTACCACATGGTAATTAAATATTAATTGTCATATGAAGGTATGGGATGATCATACTAGTTGGCTTAAGCTTCAACTTATCATTCCCATCACCCCTCTCATTTTCGAAAATCAAGGAAGAGAAGGAAGAGAAAAAAAATATCATCTTCCTCTTGGATCCAAGAACTCCATAGCTATTTTCTTCAACACAAGTGCTTCTATAATAGGTAAAACTTTGGTTTTATTCGGCTAATATAACTGGAATCCTTCCTTGAACTTAAGTTTAAGCTAAGGGTTCATGAAAATGTTGTTATTATGGTGATTTTTGTTTAGGATCTTCGGTGAAAAGTATGGAGGAGAAGATCACCATCTTTCTACGGTCTTAAAAATCTACTTGGGAGGTAAGGAATCCCTTAAGTTGGTTTAGTCACTTGAAAGTGAACAAATGCTAGTAAATTATGAAACTAGGAATTTTGTGTGAAAATCATGTGTTAAGTTTGTGGATCTACTAGTTGGCTCAAGAAACTATACCTTGATTTTTGGTAATTTTTGTATGCATGTTCATAGCTAATTTATGCATGTATATGTTGTATTTATGCCCATATAAGCTTATACTTGTGAAAATAGGGAAAAATCGAGGTGTTACAACCAAGTTTTTACTGCCCGAAGTTGGCAGATTCGGATGGACGCGGCCTTGGACGCGCGTCCACCGCGCGTCCATCGGCGTCTAACGTTTCGGCGTCACAGCCGAACGGGCGGACGCGGCCCGGACGCGCGCGTCCGCCGTGCGTCTGGCGTTGCCGACATCCGCGAGTCTGCGCGACGCGGATCCGTTTTCGACCGAACTTTCTTCCGATGTTTTTGCTCCTGAATGTTATGATGTTTGGAAGGCCTACGGGCAATCGAGTCAATTTTTGAAAGTTCAAATATTATTTTGGAAATTATGTTCATCAATATTAGTCATGGCAAACTCTAATATACTAATACACAAAGCTATAAAGAAAATATTTCCACACTTTAAAGATAAAAAACGGTGCTTGAAATTAGAAAAGGGATAAGAGGATAAACCAAGTATGCATCCCTCTTTCCACACTTTAGCTTCCAGCATAGGTGTTCTCCCGTTATATATGCTCTATAAGAAATGGAGACATAACATACAAAAAGGGTTTTCGGAGTACTACTCAATTATTATAAACTGAAAGAAATATAAAAGTAATAATAATAATAATAATAAAAACTTAGATAATAAAGCATAAAAATAAGTAAAAATATCCGAATAGAAATACGGAAAAGTAAAGCAGTTGGAAATTAAATAACATAAAGCGATAAAGTAAAGTAAAGTAAAGAGATAAAGAAATAAAGGTCGGAACCCCACGCATAGGGCACCTAATGTTCACATGGGACCACCAATCAAAGTAACCAAAGTTATAGGACTCAGAATCAAGTATCAAAAGTCAGGATCGAGAACGGACTAAGGTGGCATCACTGATCGCCGAAGGATGGAGGGTGGAACTGACTATCAAATCGAGCCTGAAGCTCTTGAATCATCCTAGCATTCTCCTCAACTGCTCTTCTTGTACGAAGAAGCTCTTCATTCTGACTAACTTGGAATGCTAAGAACTGCTCGTCCTGCCTATCCTGTCGCGCGAATACAGAAGTGAACTGGCCTTCTTGCCATGTGCGCTGCTCACGCCAATAATTCATCTGTTCCTCATGGAGCTGTCTCTGTGTCGAGGTCCAATCCATCGGGATAGAACCTTGCTCCTGCGCAGCTTCTTCCTCCTCATTCTCTTCTTCGTCTTCATCATCATCAGAATCATTCAAATCAGGTGCATCATCACCTCCAAGCCTCAATTCTGCAGCAAAGAACTCACCCACGGTAAAAGGAATTGAGAAACCATCCGATCTCTCGCCCATCAACTGGTTCAGTAGGCCCAACCCATAGCACAATTTAGTCACGAAAGGTCCAATAAATACAGTCTAAACCTTTGTCTTTTGCTGGGTTTGGAGCCATTTCATAGCCTGAACGCCCATGTTGATACCGACATTATTCTCCATGCACCACATGTAGAATAAATCCTACCTGTATACCTTGTTCTATTTGTGGTTCAACTAGAGAGATTTATAGCAAAGGCTAATCTGATAGCCTTCAAAGCATTCTGGGTGATGAGCTTTGCTTTCAAATTCGAAGAGTTGTACGGGGCATTGTTTGTGATGCTTCTCCAGTATCGTCTAGCAACTTCATCTGAATCAAAATCGTCTTTGAAATCTCTGAAATAAGGCATGGACACGCTCTCTGCATCATGAAAACCGAGTGTAACACCTAAAGTGTTAACAGACATACTGTAGTGGTTGCCGAAAAGAGTGAATGAGATGGACTCCCTTGCATCGTTGACTTCCTTTCTGATGTTCAGGGTTGCTAAGAATTCATAGGTCACGGGTGCATAAGTGGGTCCTCTCCACTGAAACAGATAGCGGAGCTGTTGGTGCCTCAAAAGTTCATTTACCTCATTCAAACAACCGAATTCTCTCAAAACATTGTCCTCAAAGTAACGGCCAACAGAAAGCTGCTTTCCCTTGTAGTTGTCTACTGTTGCAAGTTGAAGGGGTGTCAAGTGTCGTAGTGACCTTGATCCCGGCTCTTGCATAGCCTGTTGAACTGTAGCTTGCTGTCGTGTCCTCGATCGACTCGATTCTCCTTTATCATGTTTCGATTTCTTCGCAATCTCTTTTGTGCGTCCCATCCTACAAATTATAGAAATTATGATTCATGGTCTTTGAATAAGTCACCATTATATTTGTATAAAATTCCTTGTCAAAATAATGGAATTTAAACATATAGGGTTAAGAATTTTTGAAAATTTTGCCATAGTTTCCCCTATATTTTGGACAATTCTATCATAAGAATATCAACAATATCATTCCATTATCACACACATACATGAATTCATCATAAGATATGTCAATTTGATAGTCAAACAAGAAGTCAACTACAAAAGTCAAGAATTTCAGAAAGTCAACTTCATCTTCTTCCCCAAATTTCAAAATTAGGGTTTGAAATTGAAAATTCAATTTGGGGAATGTAGCATGTGAAAAATGAAATTGATGACATAGAATAGTTCTATAACAAGTTTAATCATCAATTCAAACATCAATTTCATAATTTCAACAATAAATCTAACAAACCCATTTGTTCATCAATGGTGTTCATACTTGAAGTTCAAAAAGATACAACAATCCACCAATGTAACCATCAATAATGAAAGAAAACATCAAAGGATAGTTCTATTAAGCATTGTGACCAACTTAATCATTCAAAAGCATTCAAAATCATGCTAGGCAAGGTAAACTAAATTTCACATTCAAGCTCTTCCAAACTCATGAATATTCAAGGATAAAGAGTTAAAAAGATGAAAGATTACCTTGATGTTGATGTTTTAATCTCCTTGAATGGTAAAAAGTAAAAAGTATGTTCAAACCTTGAGTTTGGTTCTTCCTTGCGTGGAGAAGAGAAGAGAAAAATAAGTTTTGGGAGTAAAATATGGTGGAATGGCCGAACAAGGGTTTTAAACCCGTAGAAGCCTTCCACGCCGGTCACACGCGTGTGACCGTGCGTGGAGGCTTTCTGCCTCGCTCCCACGCCGGGCAACACGCGTGTGATCGTGCGTGGGAGCTTACTGCTTCGTTCCCATGCACGGCTACACACGTGTGAGCCTCATATAGGTCTACTGCATCGTTTTCTTCTGATTTTTGGCTTTCCCTTCCATACCTATATCCAAATTAAGCTCTTCCAAAGCAATTTCTAGTCTCGAATCCTACAAATTAGTCCTCACAACATGGTTTCATATGATTGTGGCAATTTATTAGAACAAAACATTGAAAACGAAAGTACTGCAATAATAGAAAGCATTTTATTAAAATCGTGGGTTGCCTCCCAAGCAGCGCCACAGTTTACGTCCTTGGCTAGACGCATCATACATTGGTTTTGATTCAACCATATTCTTTGGTAGTGGGTAGAAAGCATTTTGGTACCCACGTGTTCTTCCAGTTAAGCTTATCGTTCCTCCGCTTCGGTTTTGGTTTCGCCTTCGATTTGACCTTTGCCCTTTCATCGTCATCAGCTCCTTTTTTCGCTTTTTCCTTGTCATCCTTCTTGGCTTGTCCTTCGAATCTCAGGGTGATTTCTCCTGAACTAACATCTATTCGTGCACGACAAGTAGCTAGAAATGGTCTTCCAAGAATTAAGGATTCATGGGGATCATCATCTCCCATCTTACAGAAAATAAAATCGACAGGCACAAGAAATTTTCCTATTCTTACTAGAACATCTTCCGCCAACTCTTCAGGATACCGAGTGGTTCCGTCAGCTAAACGTAGAGTCAGCCTCGTCGGTTTCAAACATGGTAGGTTCAATTTTTCAAAAAGATTTAAAGACATGACATTGATAGAAGCACCAAGATCAGCAAGAGCGTTTCTAGGTTCCATGTTCTGTATAGAACATGGGATCAATAAAGCTCCAAGGTCACCCTTTTTTCTAGGGTTTCCCTCAGTCAAACAAGCCGAAGATTCTTGGCTTAAACATGTAAAATTATTACTAATGTCATTCTCAAACAACTCACGGCATTCTTCACTATTAAATAATTTTCGAATAAAAGCTTTAAATTTACCTTCTCGAGCTGTTTCTTTTCCTTCTGAGCTTTTGATGTTGTCTCTAGGTAGTTCCTTTTGTTTCGGGCATTCTTCCGAAGTGGTTTTCTTCTTGCGTTCCTTCATGGATATAGTGCATGCACTGCTTGCATTTTTCAATTCAAGATTAAGACTACAAGAGGTAGCCTCGTTTCTTTGGTTGTCTACCTTACATTGGCAAGTTCCATAGATAGCATCCATTGGATCACATTTCTCAAGTGTTTCTTCTTTGGCATCAATGGCGTTGACTCTCTCTTTTGGGTTGTTTTCAGTGTTGCTCGGGAGTTGTCCGTAGTGTCGATCCGACATCATCTTAAACATCTGAGAGATTTGATTCTCGATTGTCTTTAGTGTAGCCTTCGATTCTTGATGAAGACTAGAAATTTCTTGCCTAATCTCTTGAATAATTTCTTGTTTTAGATTTGCCCGATCATTTTTGAGTTCCATGATCGTCCTTGTAAGTCTTTCATCTACCTCACGGATGTCATCCCTTATTTGTTGAGTAAAATCAAGTTGAGAGTCATATTGTGTCCTGAACTGAATTTGATTTCCATTTCCTTGGTTTTGATTGTACATCAGTCTATTCTTATCATTTTGTCCATATGCAGGCTTCTGTCCGTAATTG
>NXFB01000025.1:426618-437291 GCA_002525835.2 Ipomoea batatas | reverse complement strand
TGCCATCATGACCCATTAGCCATTTCTAACCCACCAGTCCAAACCCATTGGATATAACCCTACCTATTGTTGCAAAAATGCAATAAATCAAACAAATTGAAGAAGAGGCTGGCGATCTAGAGAGGAGAAGAAAATGGGATAATCGAAGAGCTGGTGGTCACTGGTCAGAGATGATAACTGTGGGTTCACTATTGTTTGACTCAGGTTGGTTATTTTTTCATTGTTATTTCTTTTTTCTCTCTTTAATTTGTGAATTAAAAATTTTAGATTTGTTGTGTGTTTTGAGTTTTGAGGATGAAGATAAGTTCCTTATTTGGTTAACTTGTTCTTGACTAGGATTGGTAGTATTTTCGTTTTTTTAAAAACTTTTTTTTTGTTAATAAAAATCTGTGGGTTTTGGGATGAAGATGAACACGTTGTTGTGAAAAGTCTCAAATATGGAAAATTTTAAGGTTTTTACTTGTTTCTTGTTGAGTAGTGTCTGAACTGTGATGTTGATAGAGGAGGAAGAAAAATGTGAGAAGAAAGAAGAAAGAATAGAGGCGAGATTGCAAGAACAAAGAAGAAAATTACGAGATGGAGAGAAAATAATGAAGAAACAGAAGCAGGGAAGAAGAAGAACGGAATAAGGGTAAAATAGTCTTGCCAGGTCAATTTTTGTTCCCAACAACCATGGAAAACAAAATACCAGAGTCTATCTCAGATTTTGTTTTCCTCAAAAGCGAGGAACTCAACTTCTCATGGAAAATAAATCCCAATGAACCAAACACAAGAAACCAACACTTTCCATGATTTCCAATAAAACATTTTCCTTGGAAAGACTTTTCCTACCAACCAAACATGCCATTAAAGAAGTTTGATAGTTTTGATGTAACCCCGACTAAAAACCTAATGATCCTAGCATAAACTATCAAAAAATATAGAGACAAGTGTGTCTGAAGAAGAATATGCAAAACTAATTAATTCGGAGACTAATGTTCTTATTGAACTATATTAAACCTGATATTACTTTTGCAATGAATAGACTCACTCGCTATACTCACAACCCAAGCAGTTCACATTGAAATGCACTAAGTAGAGTGTTTCAGAACCTTAGAGGCACCATGGGCTGGGTTTTAACTATGCAGGATTTCCATCAGTTATGGAAGGGTACTGTGATGCAAATTGAGTTAATGATAGTGAAGATGCCAGCTCCACCAATGGCTATGTGTTCACTATGTGTGGAGCAGTCATATCGTGGAAATCAACAAAACAGTCATGCATAACTAGATCGACTATGGAGGTAGGGTTCATAGCCCTTAATCTAACAAGTCAAGAAGTTGCACTCAAAAAAAAAAAAAAAAACAAGCCAAGAAGTTGAGTAGCTGAGAAACTTATTGGAAGTCCTGCCAATGTGGGGGTGTCCAACATCTTCTGTGCTATATATTGTGATTCACGAATTGTTATTTGTGTTGCAAAGAATAGTGTCTACAATGGAAAGAGAAGACACATGAGAGTTAGACATAAGTATGTATGACAATTGATTGTGACCAGTGTAATCAACTCTTATGCATTGCTCAAACATTGTCCGTTCCAGCCTTCTCTACGAATGGGTGGGGGATTGTTAGAAAGTCATTCTTGAAGAGACTTCTTTCTTTTGTCCCACATTGCTTTCAAAATCCTTCTACTTTTACCTTATAAAGGATATCATTTCAAAGGAAGCTTGAAGTCTTATAGAGGGAAAATAAAGGGGAACCACACGCGTGTCGTTGTCCGCTCGCTTGGCTCGATTCACATTCGTGCAAGGTGTGGGGCGGCAACATTTTGGTTGTCACCTTAATTTTTAACTCCTAATTTTTTGGATCTCTTTTCCTTGTACGTAAGACTTTTGCAAAGTCAGGGATACGTGTCTATGTCCAGGCCTCTTCTATATGTCTTCCATATTTTTTGTGGTTGGAATGGGAAAGGTTGTTATATTGAGCAGTATATAAACAATCATCCCCTCTGCTCAGAATCATACACTACAATCCTACGCTTTTTATTACTCTATCGCTTTCTTTACCTTCTTCGTCTTAGCTTTTGAGAGACAAGTTCTCCTACATTTAGCAGGGGCATGTTAATGTATATTATCTGTGTTACCCATCGAAAGCATACCAGTGATCTTAAAATGCACTGTCAGTTTGAAATTCATTTTTAAGGTCATGTTTCATAAATATGACATAGAAATCCTTCGTCCATTTTCTTTCTTCTATTCTGAGCCAGCCTACACTAATACGTATGTTGGACGACATTGTTAAATTCCCTAACACCCCTTTGTGCAGTCCTTTACCAGAAGACCTCTCATAATCCCTCTATCCTTCAGCTATGACAAAGCTTCTTAGCTTACATGTCAAAACTTTAGCAAATCATGGGTCGTGTCTGTATATAAGCTGATAATTTCCTGTTGCAATTGTATACCTCATGATTATCCAAAATATCCGCTCCAAAGTAAGTCGTGTGATCGTCCTCCCTTCCTCTAGTAGTGCAACGTCCACCCAACAACATAACCAAGTTTTCATGTGACATGTTATTAATCCTAACATTTAAGCCATTGTTCTCCCCTCTACCGCCACTCCCAAACACCACATTCCAACCTTTGAAGCTTAAAACAACAATGTTGATTACGAAACCTACTTAAAAGCTCTTGCTCTACCAAGTCAAAGGCCTTGTGGTCAAGCGGCATGAAGTGATTCTTCTAAGTAGGGAGGTCATGGGTTCGAGCCTCATTGGGGGCAATGTTGACTTTGTTGGACTTCAGTAGGTTGAGAAAGTATATGGACAGATACTACCCCTAATAGGGTCAATAGTATTCAAAAAAAAAAAAGCTCTTTTTTTCTAGCATGCTAAATTGCGTACAAAACATGCAACGCCTTCTTAGTCATCAACTCATAATTTCTAGGAAGCAATAAAAAGGCAGATCATTTAAAATAACCGACCAACCAAACACATGCACGTCAAATTTGGTTCACCCTAGCTATAGCAATCTATACCACAGTGCGAACATCTTTCATCTAGTTACACTCCACGTTGCTTAAGAGCTACCTTAACTGGAATTGCACATCACTAGCCAAAATTCTTCAACATAAATTAGGAAAAAGCAAAGGTTCCACAATCTATTCTACGATAATCTTCACCTCTTCCCCATCAACAATCTATAAGCCCCCTCGTATCACTCCCCCAGCACCATGCATCCCTATAACTTGGGTTGATGGGTAATCTAAGTATAAGCCATGCATTCCTTTCGCAAAATATATCTTTCAATAAATTGACATCAGACTTAGCATGTTCATTCATTTAACATGTAACTTTAGTCTCAATAAGCCAAGGATCAGCTTCTGTAGCCACAAATGAATTGTCTCTATTGGGAAGCCATAGTACGAACCTTACTCTTGTATCTGCTCCATCGATCACATCCCCTATTCTTCATATTAGATAAAATCCCAACAATTGGGAATTTTTCCATGTTTTTTTGGGCTTAACATTCCACCTCATCATCTGTTATCCGACCTAATCATAAAAGGAAAATTAGCTAAAATAGGAAGAGAACAACAATTATTGGTAAAAATATATAGAAAACAATTATACCCAAACGCATTTTGAATATACCCCAAACGCATTTTGAAAATGCGTTTAGGGTATAAGTTTAATAAAATTAAATACAAAAAAGATAAGTTACATTTCCTTAATCTCTATTTCCATTATGTTATTTACATATTATTCTTGTCTTTTTGTGTTCTTATGAATCATGAATACTTAGTTTAGGGGTTTGGATTAGGGTTATATTATCTATTTAGATTTCTTTATTCGTGATTATTACATAAAGGTTAGAAATGTCTAACCTACGATTCTTTGAGATTATAAAGGAACTTTACTAAGCTAGATTATTGTTAATGTTTGATTGACCACATTCATTATCATGTTTTTGAAGGATTCTTGACCACAATGAGAGTTGAGTTAAGATTCCAAGTTACTACTTGCATAAACCCAATTTCTGCCTATGAAAAATAGGAAAAATTGATACTTTAGATGAAAAATGTAATACTTTTTACATCAAGATCTTGTGGTGCAGTGGCACCAAGTTGCTCTCTTCGTGCTTCAATAGGTTGAGAAAGTAATATTGACTCTTTGTACTTCAATAGGTTGAGAAAATAAAGTAGTTATGAGCAGATACTTCAATAGTAGTATTTGCTACCGCATCTCCGCCGCCGCAGCTGTTCATTTCAGCTCTTGCGCTCTCCAAACAGGCATTGTATGTAATTTACTAGTATATATATAAACAACACCATAACTAAACAACTTGCACTAATATATATCTATATATAATTTTTTTTTTAAATAACGCATACAACTCCTATTTTGAAAGAAAAAGAAATTCTAGTAGTATCTTTATCTTTTTATCCTTGTAACGCTGGAAGTTGAAATGCCAATAGTATCTTTATCTTTTTGGGTAAATGACAAAAATGTAAATGCATGGCATTCTATTGACAAAAATGTGAACAAATCTAATAATTGACAAAAATGTAAAAAACTCTATTCCCAAATGCATTCATTGTCAGAACTGGTCAAACACAAAACGCAAGTCCCACTTGCGCTAAAAAAATTTAATTTTTTTTTGGGCTCTCCGGCGACCAAAATATGGTCGCCGGCTTCTCCGACGAAGAGCGTGTAGGTGCACGGAACTGTAACGGATATACTAAATATTCATTATGTTGTACCAATGGTAAGATTAAATTGCCACTTGAGAACAAACCCCCACAACAAATTTTGGATCTTTTTATTAAGGTCGGTGAGAAAAGAGACCACTTCTTGCAAAATATTCGCTCTTATAACAATATGTTTTGTTTTACCTCAATGGGTGGAAGAGTTGATAGAACAATAAATCAAGGTGGTGGTCCACCTGTGTATCATATGAATGGCCAAAACTTTCACTTAATTGGAAGCTTACAACCGGTGGATGGTGCTACACCAAAGTTTGCGCAATTGTATATCCATGACACGGAAAATGAAGTTAACAACCGTCTTACATCAATCAGGTAATATTCACTCTTTTCTACTTATTGATAAATATTATTTTGGTTGTTGTAAATACTTTTTGTAATATATATCAATTTTTTTTTGAATTATTTAGGAATGAAATTGTTAGTTCATCAATAGAGATGGAGGTTGTTAATGATATAAAAGCAGATTTAGAAGAGCATAATGTTTTGGTTAAGTCGTTTCGAATGGCCAGAATTGAGATTCAAAAAAATCCTAGAACTGAAATAAGGATGAGACTAATAGGAAAGAGGTCCAAAGATGCAAGGACATACAATCTACCTACAGTCTCTGAGGTTGCTGCATTGATAGTTGGCGACTTAGAGCCGGACATGGGTATGCGAGACATTATAGTTGACTGTAAATCAAGATTGCTTAAGAGGATTAATGAGTTCAACCTTGCGTACTTACCATTGTAGTATCCTGTATTGTTTCCTTTTGGAGAAGATGGATATAGGGATGATATACAATTTTGTACAAATACTAATGAAGTGGGTGGTAAGCAGGCAATGTATATCCCCAAGAGAGTATTTTTCTTTTAAAATACATGAAAGGCGAAGTCAAATTTCAACCTTATTGCATATTGCATGCAAGGAGACTGTTACAACAATTTTTAGTTGATGGGTACACAATGGTGGAAGTAGGTCGTCTACTATTCATTCGTAACAATCAAAAGGCCTTGCGTTGTGAAGTGTATAAAGGTTTGTCTGATGCATTGTTTAGAGGAGATATAGACCCTTCAACGCAAGGGAAGAGAATTATTTTACCATCCAGTTTTACGGGGGGTGCAAGATATATGATTCAAAATTATCAAGATGCTATGGCTATATGTCGTTGGATAGGGTATCCAAGCTTATTCATTACATTCGCATGTAACCCAAAGTGACCGGAAATCCAACGATATATTCAACTAAGAGGTTTGAGAGCTGAGGACATACCAGATATTGTGGCACGAGTTTTCAAGATGAAGCTTGATTCATGAATTAAAGAATTCAAGGCTGGGGAATTATTTGGTCCGGTAAAAGCATGTAAGAATATTGCACACTTAAATTATTTTTAAATTACAAATTATTGTATTATCCTCTTAATTTACAATTTTTTTTTGTTATGACAGTGATCTACACAATTGAATTTCAGAAACGGGGATTACCTCATGCTCATATACTTTTTTTTCTTGGTTTGAACACAAGTATTCCATGTCAAACTACAATTAACTCACTAATCTCCGCTGAAATCCCGAGCAAAGAATTAGATCCTAAGTACCATCAAGCAGTGGAGGAGTTTATGTTACATGGTCCTTGTGGTGTTGCTAGAAAGACATCTCCATGCATGGTAAATGGACGGTGTTCTAAACACTTTCCCAAAAAGTTTGTGGAATACTCAAATTTTGATGCAGATGGTTACCCAATATATAGAAGACGGGATGATGGATAAACAATTACAAAAAATGGTATTCAGTTGGATAATAGATATGTGGTACCTCATAACAGATACTTGCTTTTGCGATACAAGGCACATATGAATGTGGAGTGGTGTAACCAATCTAGATCTATCAAATACTTATTCAAGTATGTGAACAAAGGAAATGATCGCGTCACTGCTGAATTTTATAAAACAACATCAAATGCAGATGGAGTACAAGTAGTGGATGAGATCAACATGTACTATGATTGTAGATACGTTTCTGCATCTGAGGCTACTTGGCGTCTACTCAATTTTGAAATTCAATGTAGAAACCCGCCAGTTGAGAGGCTTAGTTTCCATTTACTAGATAGCCAAACGATTTTCTTTCAGGATGATGAAGATGTTGGAGGCAGTATTGAACAAAGAAACTTTGGGGCAAAGCATGTTCACACAATGGTTTGAGGCAAACAAACTTTCCAATAAGCTAAATTGCTAACCTATATTGAGATGCCCAATAAATTTGTGTGGAAGAAAAATATTCGTCAATGGCATCCACGTAAAAGAGGTTTTTCTATTGGCCGTATCTTTTATGTTCCACCGGGTATTGGAGAATTTTATTATCTACGATGCTTGTTAAACATAGTGAGGGGCCCAACAAGCTTTTCTGACATAAGATCATATAATGGAGTACAATACAATACTTTTAAGGAGGCATGTTATGCCCAGGGGTTATTACAAGATGATACTGAATACGTTGATGCCATTATGGAAGCTAGCCATTTTGCAACTTCCCACTCACTAAGAAAGTTGTTTGTTACTCTATTATTGTCAAATACAATGGCACGTCCTGAAATTGTATGGGAGAAGGTGTGGACACATCTGGCTGATGATGTTCAACATACCCATAGGAGATTATTAAACTTGCAAGGTATTATTATGCAACTAATTAAGGTTTATGTACTCTTTTTTTTGTATAATTTCTTTTAATGGACTTATCTTTTTTTACAGATATATTTCCAACTGATGAAGAGAAAATGAATTGGGCGCTATTTGAATTGTCAAAGCTTTTATTAGTCTATAACAAGACTTTGAGAGATTTTCCAAACATGCCGGTAATGAATGAAGCAAGCCATGTTCATGTGGAAAACTGGTTGTTGTGGGAAGAGTTAGCATATGACCGTGCTAGGGAATATGAAGAGAGTCCACGCCTTAAGGAGAGACTAACAAAAGAACAAAAAGCAATATATGATGCAGTTATCATCGATATTGATTCCAACAATGGTAGATTGTTTTTTGTTTATGGGTATGGTGGTACAAGAAAAACATTTCTGTGGCATGCACTCTCTTCTTCTATTAGAGCAAAAGGCGAAATTGTTATCAATGTGGCATCAAGTGGAATAGCATCTTTACTTCTACCGGGTGGCAGGATTGCACATTCAAGGTTTTCAATACTAATCTCTGTCAATGAAGATGTAACACCCCAATTTCTGCTCCGATCATTATGAAATTTTATATGTAGGTTCTACACTTATAGAACTATATGTATAAAAAAAATTGGATCAAAATACTTTACCGATTTTTCCCAGAAATTCACGGAAGTTACTGCCAAAAATCTGTCCTGATTCCTTTCACTATTTCCACAAGTATAAGCTTATATGGACATAAATACAACATATACAAGCATATCCAAGCTATGAACATGTATACAAAAATATTTCCAAAGCTCCAAAACACCATGTTTCAACCAAATAATCAATTATCTAATTTCAAGTGACTAAACCAACTTAAGGGATTTCCTTACCTTGTAAAGGATTTCTAACACCTTAGGAAGCAATTTTGGATCCTTTCCCCAATTTTCACCTTAAAACCTAGGTTCAAAATCAACACCATAACATCATGTATCAAGAAATTAAACATAGATTCATAACCTAGGAAGGATTACAAGGCGTTCTACCGAATAAAATCGCAAACTTACCGAATAGTTTGAATGCTTGTGTGGAGATTTGGCTATGGAAGCTTGAAGCTTAAGGAAGAAGAAGATGAAGAAGATGAACTCTCCCCTTTCTCTCTTGTATTTTCAGCCAAGGAGGACAAGAGTGGACAAGAAGAACAAAACATGTCTTGGACAATTCTTATTTTTGAGGGGAATGTTTTTATGGAAGAAATAAAATAGAATAGAATAATGGAGTATTTTTAAACTTATCAGTTGGGGTCCAAACAGATAAAGTTTCGGTAGAAAATAATTTATATAGGAATAATTTTGAAACCAAAAATTTATCCCAGACCGAAACTTGAAATTGGGCTAGGTTCGGTACACCGCGGAATTTTAGCGATGCACGATCAAAATAAATCTTTTACTGCTATGGGCTGATTTAATTGAATGGGAAATTCAATATTAATAATATGGTATCTAATAATCCATTTCCTAGGATAATCGGGTCTGAATACTAGTTCCTAAAATTTTACGGTTCGTGACCGGCACGAACGATCGCAACTTAATAACAACTATACTTCCTTAAAAAAAATTCTCTTGAAGCCTCGAGGGACTATTTCATGAATGTTATAGCCTAAGGAAATATTTTCCGACCCTTAGACTTATCGGAAAGACGAGGGGTTACAGAAGATTCTACCTGCAATATAAATCAAGGCAGCCAATTAGCCGAACTCATTGTTCATGCAAAACTAATAATTTGGGATGAAGCACCGATGATGCACAAACATTGTTTTGAGGCATTGGATAAAACAATGAGAGATTTGTTAAGATTTGTTAACAATGACAGTCAAAACAAGACTTTTGGCGGGAAGACAGTGATTTTAGGTGGGGACTTTATGCAAATATTACCAGTGGTGCCAAAAGGTTCAAGACAGGACATTGTTTCTGCAACAATTAATTCTTCATATCTTTGGAGACATTGTAGAGTTATGCGCCTAACTAAGAATTCGAGATTAACTACAATGGAACCTCTATTAAATCAAGACAAAGTTGAAGAATTTGCGAATTGGCTAATTTCAATAGGTGATGGTAATATTGGGGTAGATATTGATGGTTACGCTGATTTTGATATCCCCACTGAATTGTTGTTGAAGTCAAATGGTGATCATATTTCCTCTATTGTGAAAAGTACGTTCCCCAACTTTACTGGTGCAAGCAGTGATGGAAGTTGTTTTAAAAAAAGTGCAATACTAGCACCACCGTTAGAGGTGGTCAATGAGGTCAACCAATATATGTCTAACTTAACTGAAGGGGAAGGAAATACATATTTGAGTTTCGACACAACGTGTAAAGGCGATGGTTCTAGTTCAGTTCTTGCTGATGTGCATACACCAGAATTCCTAAATACCATAAGAGCATCCGACCTTCCAAATCATTCTTTGACTTTAAAAGTGGGGTCTCCTGTAATGTTAATGAGGAACATTGATCATAGTCTTGGTTTATGCAATGGAACTAGGTTGGTGGTAACAAAATTAGGTAATCATGTTGTTGAAGGAAGCATATTAGCAGGTCTTAATGCTGGGACTAAGGTATTAATTGCTAGAATGACTATCACCCCATCGGACCCGAGATTACCTTTCAAGTTCAACAGAAGACAATTTCCACTTATGCTGTCATATGCAATGACTATTAACAAGAGTCAAGGGCAGACGCTTTCCATTGTTGGTTTGATACTCAAGAAACCAGTTTTTGTGCATGACCAATTATATATTGCCGCATCGAGAGTTAGTCAACCAGACGGACTAAAGATTTTAGTATGTGATGAATAAAAAACAAGATTGTAATTCTACTACTAATGTAGTATACAAAGAGGTCTTTAATAATTTATAAATTCTTTCATTATTAATATTGTTTTATCTTTTTTTCATTTTCGCCAATATTTCATTTTGACTTAATATATTTTCATGCCGTACATCGCAGTCTACTACTAGTCTTTACAAAACCCCGTCCGGTCAGCGCCCAACGTAAAACCCCGGTTAGGGTTTATCACTTACTATATGCGATTCCATTTGAAATTTTCCCGAACATAAAGAGGTCCTCTTTCCTCTTCCCTCTTCCCTCTACAAGGCCAATCTATTGATGGACCCAATCATTGCTTCATTGCTGACCAGTTTCCGGCTGGTCCCTCCGGAAGCTATTCCGGCGATGCTGGATTGTATATTGGCTTCCACAGCTTCATCTCCATTCTCAATTTTTTCTGCTCTTCTTGAAGAGTTTCCCAGCA
>NXFB01000025.1:408668-419083 GCA_002525835.2 Ipomoea batatas | reverse complement strand
TAACAGCAAGCAAGATATCTACACTGTTTCCTCAATAGGAAAATAAAAACTTATATCATCCAACAATTCACTGTGAATATTTCAGACTATTATTAAAGGGGTTTTAGGAAGAACGGTTTAAGCTGAGATGTAGTCTCTATCTCTCTCTAGCATAATCCACTAATCTTGATTGATGAATAGGTACTACTTTATTTATGTTTTATTAGGTACAGCTTTGATGTACATATTTCCAGCTTACTTGCTTTTCATTGTTTTTGCCTTTCATCTGTTCTATGGGTTCCTAATACCAGGGAAATCATTTTGTTCAGTTTATTCAAGAGCATGGTGCTGATATCTGCAAAGAGAAAATCCTTTTGGAGTGGATTCCTGCGAAATATCTCATCCTTATTTTGAGCTTGGTATATGAACTACAACTAATTGAAGATAGAGTAGTGGAGTGTTTTACAAGTGGAAGATTGAAAATGGGCCTTGACTCTCCGGGTAAAGCAGTTGACACTCTTCTGGCAAAGGATTCTCGTATTTTTGAGAAGTTTACCAAATCATTTTGTTCATTACTGGTATGAAGATGATTCTTTTCCAAACTCTTATGTGCTATTCTGTCAACCATATTTTGAAAGTTCTCTAAAATGAAGCTTATTAGAATGGAGAATATAGTTCTCTAAAGTAAAATGTTGTCTTCAAGCAGGATTCACTGGTCTCATTTGCCAGATTGTCATGTTACATCTTTGACTCCAGAAGCATAATAGAAGACAGTGTTCTTCCTGGTTCCATCAAAGGAAGGCTGGGAGGTCCAAGTCAGCGTCGGATGCCATCTTCTACTGCCAGTTCTGTATTGCAAGCTGTATGATCCTTTTATGTACTCCAAAACTTTGGTCTTTTCAATTCCCTGCCTTGGAACAGAAGTGATAACCTGCTACGTTTGTATCAGAAGAATGCCACACATGGCACTTTTGCTACAAGATTTTGATTGAATATGTTATTCTCATTAAATACTTCATATAAAGTTTCATTCTCTTCAATGCTAGAATGTGATCATTTATTGAATTACAAGTTATTAAAGTCATTATGAAATTTGATAAACAGATAACAGCCATAAAATCTGTAGCATCCATCTCAAAGTGGTGTATTCAATTCAGAAAGGATGCTTCAATTGACTTTGCCATAACCTTCCTCTGGAATGCCTGCTGGAAGGTTATTACATCCTCGTCCTATAATTCAGAGGTACTTCTGACATTAGATATAGTAGTTGCTCAATTTTTCTCTGTTTTAACATATGCAATGCATATCATCTCGGTCCTAAGTTAAAACAGGTTTTGTGGTTGTGCCGGATGATCTTCTTCTTCAAATTTTTAAATTACCTTTCATCTTTGACTTTTCTTTCTTTGATATAACTAATTTATCTCCGTTGATTGACTGGATTTTCTATAGTAGATTGAAGCAGAAATCTCTCTAGCAGCATATGAAGCAGTGGGCAATGCTTTGAAAGAAATGGCACCTATGTTCTCTCTTTTATCTCTAGATCTTGTCAAACAAAATGATGGTTTATCTCCATCAGAAGCAGATGATAGGCTGATATTGGATTCCTTTTTTAGTACTTTCCTTCAGAACATCAATAGTTTAATTGGTGCTGGAACTTTAGTCCGAACACGGCGAGCAGTTTTGTTGCATTGGAAGGTGAATGATTTTGTCTGTACTTGGCTTTTATTGGTGCTTTTTGTCTGTACTTGATACTTAAGCATTGAAACATTTTTGCCAAGTGATCATGTACTTGTTTGACATGCACCTGCTGATTTCATAGTTTGACATGAACACGAATGCTTGGAAATAATTCTAGGGAGATCTAAATCACCTCTTTTTGTGGTTTGGGAAGGAAAGTTATCTTTAGGCATCTGATTAGACTGTTTGGGGATCTAGTTAATGTGAATCTTGTGATGAGAAAAGGCCTGAGGCATCTGCCTTGTTTGACTGTTGTGAAGTAAAAAGGGATAGACATTCTTAATGCTCATTCTTTGTAGTTAATTTGATCATCTCTTGCACCAATTGACTTACAGTTGTTTCTAATAAGTATACAGTAAACGATACTGAGTGGTTTCTTCTCATCATTTCAGTGGATATGCCTTGAAGCTTTGCTGTCAATTCCTAAATTTGCTTTCCAGAATGGAGTTCGTCTGGGAAATGATAACTTTTACTTCTCCAATGACATATTGAGATGGGCTTTCAATGATCTTGTTGACAAGTAAGGGATTTATGATTTTGCTATTTCTAGATTAGTTCCACAACAAATGATTATGAAGATCCTCTCTTGAAACAAATGTGCTATGAATGTGTCTATACATACATATGCTATATATATATATACATATGTTATATATATATATATATATATAGAATTTGGATTTGGTGTGGACTGCTCTTTTTTGGTGTGGACTGCTCTTTTTGTGCGGACTTGCACTTTTAGAGTTCTTGTGTGCACTTTTAGACTGTTTTCCACATTTTTTTTTATATTTTATTTATTTTGGGTTTTATTGTGCATTTTTAGAATGTCTGTTGTGCATGATTAGTGAGAAACTCTTTTTGTGCATAATTTGAATGCTCGGTTGATTTTTAGAAATTCCAAATGTGCACTGTAGGTATACCCTAAAAGTGCACATCAGGAACTCTACAAGTGCAAGTCTGCATGTTTGCACGGGAAGAGCAATCCACACTTGATCTATGTCAATATATTTTTATTAGAGTAGCACGTATCCAAGTCCTGCCAAACTCCACATCATCAGCAATTGCAGTGTTAAAACACCCCCCTTCCCCCCACCCACAACACACACACACAGCCAAAAAGATAATTTGGAGAAGAGTAACTGCAGTCCACCATCTTTTTGTCCATCTATATTTTTATCTGTTCATCCTAGTTGTATTTTGAGTTGTAGCTTACTGCTACTGAAGAGCAGAGATAAGATCTGCTTACCATTCTAAATGAATTTGCAGCCTTGAGAATGCTGGTGAGGCCTCTGTTTTGCCCATACTAAGATCAGTCAGATTGCTATTGGAGCTTTTTGTCTCAGGACAGAGGGGATTAATGGTTTCTTCTTGTGCTGGCATAAGTACTAAGGTATGCTCAATATTTAAAATTTTCATGGGGTTTTCAAAGCCATGCTATGTAATTTGTGTTCTGGAAATCATTGTCAAGGTAGCTGTGTTGTCATTTTAATGAGTCTAAAAATTAGCGTTGTAAGGAGGATTGTTCTATATACAATTTAGATTCCACATTTATTATGATTTTACTATTGTTGGAAGGCAAGTAGTCAATTTTTTTCCCTTTTGAAAAATATTAGAAAACTGTTCAGTTTCCTCGTGTCTTTTTTTTGATATCCTTCCACCTTTTTTTTTTTTGGGAAAAGTGCAATCTTAGTCCCTAAGTTGTTGTATAGAAATTTTAGCCCTAGTTCATCTTGAGCATAAACAGCCCCTATGTTTAAATCCACATTGTGGTAGTGGACCAGTGGTCTTCCCACGCTGGACAGTTTGGGACTAAGATTGCTATTAAACCATAACTTAGGGCTAAAACTATAATATTGGAGGACCAAACTGGAACATGGTTAAAAATCAAGGGGCTATACCTGCTCATGATATATAAGTATAACTAGGGACTAAAATCTTATTCAGTCATAATTTAGTGACAAACTGCACTTTTCCCTCTATGACTTAGATTCTCTACGACAAACATAAAAGTCATAAACGCATACTCTTAATCTCTATGACTTAGATTCTCTACGAGAGGGCAGAATTACATTGGATTTGTCAACTAATTCTAATGCCTATGCAGATGATGTGGAGGTTGGTGCACTCTTCTTGGATCTTACATGTGAGCTGCAACAAAAGGAGAGTTGCTCCCATTGCTGCACTTTTGTCTTCTGTATTGCAGTATTCTATGTTTAGTGATGAGAACATGCATGAGTTGGATGGTGCACCTGGGCCTTTGAAATGGGTTGGTTGCTGTCCCTGTCTAAATTTTCCCCTCATAGGGAGTGCTCTTAGTGATTCCTTCTTGATAAATTACTCATTCTAGGAGCTACAGCATTGGAAAAGAATCCTTATTCGTTATCTTTATGCAGTTTGTGGAGAAAATTCTTGAAGAAGGCACTAAGAGTCCACGCACTATTCGCTTAGCTGCACTACATTTAACTGGGCTTTGGCTTGCAAATCCCAGTATTATAAAGTACTACATAAAAGAGTTAATGTTGTTAACGCTTTATGGTTCTGGTATGGCTTATGATAGAATTATTAACTTAAATGGCAGTTATTACAAGCTTTCATTGTTTACTTTTTAAAATAATTTTTTTTTTTGTCATAGCTTTATTATTTTATAGTTTCATTACATAAACAGCCAACCACTTGTGTTAAATACTTATTTGTTGTGTTATGTTTGAATTCATCCTGCTTTAGTTGCATTCGATGAGGATTTTGAAGCTGAATTGTCTGAAAATCAAGAGGCAAAATGTGAAGTAGCTGTGCTGGCTAAAAGCCCTGACCCTGAACTGACTGAAGTAAGTTATCCTACTTTCTTTAATTGTTCTATATACTTCTGTTGCATCCCTGCCTTGTAACAAAGATGCAGAGCTTTTCACAGAGGAGCAGAAAACATGTTTCTTTGCTTCGTTTGTTCAACTGTCCATTTAATTAATGACCATTGTTTGCTATACACATGAAACCTAGGAATTTCAGAGAACCAACCAATATAACTAAAGGTTAATTACAGAAAAGTCTAAAGCATAAGTGTATATAAGTTGAAAGTAATTGACTAGAAAGAGTTTGCATGAAAATATGAAAATTATCATCTAGACTTTGGAAATAAGAGTCTGATATTATAGTAAAAATTTCCAATTGGAAATAATAGTACAATGAACTGAAGTCTACAAAAAATAATCATATTATTTTCATGAATAAATGAAAACAAGTAGCATTTAGTTTCTTGGTCTCTACATTAGAGTGATTGTATTTCTTGACACCTGACCTGATTGATAACCATCCCAGAAAGGTCCTTTGCTTCTATTCTTATGAGATGTATATACATTGGCATTGCTTCATTTGCAGTGAATATTAGTACTTCTATCTTTAGCATTTCTAGTACATAAAGGGAACCAGAATTTTCATAGGCTTCTCACATGCCTTTATGTATTTCTTTCCTAAATATGGTTTCTAAGCGGTTTGAAGTTCATCTATACATTGACATGTTTGGATAGAGTATTTTATTTTTTAATTATAGAGATACTGTTACTATTAGTGTATGCACTTCCTTTGTAAGTGTCTCTAATCAAACATTTCTTATCTTGGCGTTGTACCAGGAATTTATCAACACAGAGTTGTATGCACGCGTATCCGTTGCTGTTTTGTTCCATAGACTTGCAGATATTGCCTGTATGGCAGGACTGACCAGAGAAAGCAATGATGGAATTGCTGCCCTTGCATCTGGCAAAATGTTCTTGCTGGAACTTATTAATTCTGTGGTATTGGATTCTTCTGAATCTGCTCTTAAATTCTTGCCTAGTCCCCTGACAACAATACTAGCAACAAAATAGATCTATATTTGATTTCCTTAGTCTTTTATACTAGATCCATTTTCCTATTGGTCTATCACGGCTTCTTTCTTCATAATTGGCCTCTGAATACTCAACTAAATAAATCATTGTTTTGTTATTAATACACGCATTGACATGCACACACACTTAGGCATTCACATCCAATTTTGTTTTTCTTGGTTTGGTGCATTTATTTAATTTTAATATATTTTATTTTTGCCCAGGAGTAGGGTTTGTTAACTTGTAACTTTTCTATTAAATATTACATTTTGATTGAGTTTTTAGTTCTGCACACTATGGTGGACTTATGATTACATGTTAATGCAGCTTACTGACAAGGATCTATCTAAGGAGTTGTATAAGAAGTACAGTGCTGTAAGTTACAGTATTTTATCACCCTTCATGCTTATGAGGAAATGAAACTGATGAAGAATGATACTTTTCTTGAATTGTTACTCCACCTGAAGTCCTGAACTAAAATCTTAAGATGTTAAAGATGGAACACATCTATTATTTTTATTTATCACCCTAAGTGACCTTCGGGAATCGGAATATATTGTTTTTATGTGCTCCAAATTAATGGAAATATTATCATTATTATGATGATAGGGAGTAAGTAAGATTCATAGCAAGGACCTCATTTTGCTCTGATACCATATTGAGTTATGAGATCAATCTGAACTAAATGCTATTTTGTATTATGTGCTTCAGATAAACTAAACTTAAATGGTTGGAAATTATTTATTATTTCATTGTTCATTCTCTCTGCAATCTGCATCTTAGATATAGATTACTTGTGATTTTTGAAAACAGAGAGAATTTGGAAAGGCTTGGTTCTTTTTCATTCTGCTCTACATGTATTTATCTTCCAGGAAATAAAAAAGGAAACTAATCTTCATAATTAAATGGAGTATAAAGTGCAGAGTCCTAATATCATTTTAGCCATAAATTTCTCAATTACGTAAATATAGCACTCAACCGAATAATTACAAATGGTCTAGGGAATATTTCCACAATTTTGCTACTTGTTCTGGTTTTGTACATTTTTTCAGAAACATGTCTTTCTCTTAAATAGTGTTGTTTATTTGCAGCCATGGAATTCCCATGAAGGAAAACCTTTTGCCAAAAGAATGAATCAATTAGTATTACCCTCAGATCCTTAATAAATTCTTTAATAATGGAGTATATAGATTTTACTTTCATTATGGTTAAATGATTTGACTTTCATTATGGTTAAATGATTGTGCAGATGATTTAACTAGTAAATTGTTTTGTTATTTACGAAGTGCCACTTTTTTATTTGGCTATATCTTTGAAAAAAAAAATGACCTGCTCTACCACTTGTTTGTCTTGTCAGATCCATAGGCGCAAAGTCCGTGCATGGCAGATGATATGCATTTTGTCACGATTTGTTGATCAGGATATTGTCCAGAGAGTTACCCATAGCCTTCATACATGTCTCTGTGTAAGATAATTTTCTATGCTTTCTATTGTTAATTTATCTTCGCAATTTGTATGTTAGTATGTGACTTGACTCTTGTTACATGAGAAACTGAGAGGAAGAAAGAGAAAAAGATTTGTTACTTTAATAATTTGTCTTCTTCAAATTTTTTGGTTCTTGAATTTGAATAACTTGATCCCTCTATAAAGGTTCTCTTTCTGACTTGTCACTAGGGGTGGGCATATTTTGGGTTTAACCCAAAATTTAATCAGGGTTGGCTCAAATTTTGAAAGTTCAGATTATGTTTGATAAAATTGGGTTAAACCTGAATTCACCCAAGGAGAAAATAGCTTAAATCTGTTCAGATCTTGGGTGAAGGATTTTTATTTTGGATTTGACCTGAGACTCGAACATAATATCTAAAGTATAAATTGCCAATGTCAACTTCTAATAATTGACAACTAATTGTCTATTAAAATGTTCCGGCTGAGCAAAATTCCGGGTTTAGTAACCCGAACCCGATTTAGGACTGACCCTGACCTGACCCACATTCTCTATATTTTGGTTTGGTTTTCAGGCCTAAAAATCTAAACCTGAAGTTTTTTGGGTGGGCTAATTATGATCGGGTGAGTTGGCTCGATCCCACCCGTGCCCACCCCTACTTGTTACCTCACCTTAGCCAGATATAGAGAATAAACGAAGCACTTTTTGCAATGCTTTCAGCCATATGTATGGTAATAGAACTTGATGCGTACAAATTGCCAAAATACTAAACTCTGGCTCTTTGAGCACCCATGAATATTTATCTGATGTTTCTAAAGATAGTGCAATTTTCATGCCTGTTGATTTCTGTAGTTGCTGATTATGAGGATATATTTTCATCTCTTTGTAGAAAAACAATTTGCCTTCAGTTCGGCAGTATCTGGAAACTTTTGCAATTCATATATACTTGAACTTCCCATCACTGGTATGAATTTATCTAATTGCATCTTTTTCCTCTTTTTTTCTTTTTCTTTTCTTAGCTAAAAGAATTAATTTAGATCGGATCATCATTTATGTGGTGTATGACTAAATTTATCATTGACTTGATTCTATTGTTGTTGTACACTTCCTGAGACTTTTCTCATGTCACTGTAATAGGTAGGGGAACAATTAGTTCCGATCTTCCGAGATTCTGAAATGCGGCCCCAGGTGAGGCATATTTTGACAATTTATTTTATGTTAATTTACATGTAACTCGACCTTTTCTTGACATCAAGGTAGCTTTGTTGAAACTTCCAATTGCTCCTTATTTTTGCTCCTTCATGTTAACTTTATGCTAAAAGAAAAGATAATGCAAAAAACATGTTCTTGAATTAAGATATAGTAACAGCAAAACATTCTTTCTTTGCTCCATCTTCAACTTCTTGAGTGTCATTTTTGGAGAAGTATTGACATCAGATTGTTACTAATCTCAAATGATGTGGCTCTGTTAGTTCTCCAGATCTAATCACTTTGAATCTTTTGGCATGTGCCATTTTCTACTCCATGCAACTAGAGAATGTCTATGAGTTCATGACCTCCCCCTGAATGTCATCATATATATATATATATATATAGTAATTATGGATTGCAACCTGCAGGCTTTATCTTCCTATGTGTTTATAGCTGCTAATATAATCCTGCATTCAACTGGAGCTGCACAACCTGAGCGCCTGAGTGAATTACTTCCTCCTATAATTCCATTGTTGACATCGCATCATCATACATTACGTGGTTTTACCCAGGTCAGTCTTCTTGAAAGATCAAGGACACTGGTGATGCATAATAGTATATAAATATTGCGAAAACAATATTTTTTTTTCTTTTTCTTTTCCAGTTATTAGTCTATAAAGTTCTTCAAAAGTTGATGCCAACACATTCTAGTTGCTCTACAACTCTGCCTTTAGAGATAAGATGCTTTGAGGATCTGAAATTGTACTTGACGGACAATCCTGATTGTGCACGGTAATATCTAATATAATATTTCTCACTATTTCCTGCTATTATTTCCATGGCAGTTGGCACCTTCCTACTCTAGGCACTATATCTATTTCTGGTTCAATGTCTTATTTCTTTATTAATATTAATATTGAACTTAAATACTCTTCTATACTTTTTACTTCTCCAAAGAGCTCCTTTAGATCTCTTGTCATTATATGGAAACATGATATGGAAATGGGAAGGTACTAGGTACCCTTGAACATATTAGGTGGACATTTTTCTGAAAAGGTTTTCAAGGTAACATAGGCAGTTTTGACTTTTGACCCTTTCATAATTTTTGGGGTGACGAGGGAAACCCACAGTCATTACCTGAGGGTGTGCACGGGCTAAACCCCGCCTTGTGGGGAAATTAACTGAAATGGTAAAAAAATGTGATAAATGGACAACAATGGGCAACTTTTAAAACTTGGACAAAAGAAGGAAACACTCGTTTGCGACTTGAGTTTTTGGTCAAAAACGCAAGTCGCACTTGAGGTTCTCAAATTTTTGAAATTCTCTTTTTTTTTTTTCATCGAAATATGACAAACGCAAGGCATACTTGCGTTTATCAGTACAAAAATACGAGAAATGCAAGTACCATCATTCTCAATGGATCAAAAGTGGAATAACTCATAATAAAATAATGGGGAAAGGGTCAAATCATTGAAATGCCTAAATTGTCCCCTTGCATGGCCCAAATTGGATAGAAGGATTGGAACAATTTAGAAACATGTGGGGTGAAATGTGTTGAAATTGAAAGCCTAGGACTGCGTATGGAATTGCCGCTATATTCTAGGATTAAAATGGAATCAACTCTACATGAAAGTTTTTGATGTCAAGTGTAGATAAACAATTGGTAAAAGTAACAAGAACAATATGTGAAGTTATAAATGAAGGATTAGTTTCAGAGTTACTATAATTTCGGTTTGCTACCTTTCAGTGTAATTGCATTTATTCAATTAAAGTAGAGAAAGCAATGTGTGTAGGGGTCTGGAAAGTTAGAGTCTGCGATGGATAATATTGTGTCCATCTTCACTAATGGTGATTTTCTCCTGGTGTCACAGGTTAAGAACATCAATGGAAGGATATCTTGATGCTTTTGATCCACAGAAGGCTGTTATGCCAGCTGGAATATTCAGTACTCGAGTTGAGGTCTGCAAAATACTCTTTGCAATTTGTTGACAGCTAAAATACCTGCCCCCAGTTGGTGGTGGCACAATAATGTTCAGACATCAGGCACTTTCATCTGCTTCTAACAGTCACGAATCTATAATCTGCTTCTGCTTCATAACATAAAAAAGATGCTGACAAAATTATATATGTAAATTATAGAATATAGATTCAAGAAACATTGGCATTTGGTTGCTAACAATGTTATTCTTACTGAACAAGGAAAAAGG